>JACCGJ010008706.1:0-81871 GCA_013407085.1 Atriophallophorus winterbourni | reverse complement strand
CCTCGCCACGCAAGACTCGGTTAACCGGCATTAACACATAACATATCTTTCGTTGTCCATCTTCTATTTCTTCCAAAAATGTTGCTCCTCAGATCATTCTAATGCAATCTTTCATAAACCCGAAATATTACGAGTTAGTAATGGCCGTCGTCGGGATTTTCGGGACTTCCTGTTCTTGCGCTGTGCCGGATGGTGGACTGCTACATATCATTCGAAAGCTCATAATCAGCTCTCATCGCCAATGCATTTTGCACATACACAATAGTTTTGTCAGTATTGAACGATTGAACCCTTGTAGATGCACCTCGTTTGCTGGTAGAGTTTCACGATCAACGTGCGTAGGTGATTCAGAATGTTAACCCGACCATTCTAGATGATTATTTCAATTGTGTACCTAGTCCTTTCCAGTTTACATCGCATTTTTGAGTGAAACAGAGTGACTTATTTAAATATTGCGCATAATAAAATACGTAAATCAGACGCACGATGGAAGATACAGTTTAGGCATGGTCACCATGTCTTAAAAAGATGTTGCGACTCTGAAAAGAATATACAATCGAACTACATAACTTGTCGTCGTACACATTCCGAAGACATAAAATGGTCGAATCAAAACCATACATTTATTAGATTATCCACGTCGGCGTTTCCCAGGGTTATTTGATTTTGAATTACAATATTTTAATCATCAAAAATCATTCTCTACAATGCTTATTCAATCTTCTGGGCTTATATAAGACAAGAGTACACATAATAACTCAGACAGTCCCTTACTCATGACTCAATTGTGGACGACATTTTTTGCCACGCGAGTTTGTTATACTTGGAACAATCTATTCGATTTTGTTTTAAAATACCCAAATCAAAGAGAGAAATATTGATGCACCGAAGAAAAGTATACATCCTAGCCCCGTACCACACTGATGTATTAACGGAAACAATTTCTACCCTTTGGATTTTTCCTAATTCTTGAACTGCTCAGTAAGCGAACAAATCCCGTTTTTGCTTGTTATATTGTCGCAAGTAGTTGGTTGAGGATAGAAGTCGAAATTGATTGCGTCATCTCCGGTCAACACGGCAAGTGGCACACATCTGGCAACGTTTTGTTTGAAGCCAGATTTTTTCAATAAGTAGTATATGACGTTCGAAAAGCAAGACGGAATCACACGACCGGTTTCGCGGTTGTTGTCGCTCATTAGATATGCGTATCCATGACCTGATAGTCGAACGACGATCAGACGTTGTGCTAAACCGAATTAATTGCGAATTCGAGGATAAATACTCATTTGCAAATTGTAATGTAGCTTCCATTTGGGGACTAAGCTAAATACCACATGGTAGATTCCTGTATATCATTCGAAAGCTCGTTATTAACGCTTATCGCTAATGCACTTCTAACCTTCCTAATATAATTCTTAGTTCTAATATTATTCTGTGATTTCCTTTAGAGCTGTATGCTTTTTAGACCATTAAAGTTGAATAGAATTAAATTGAATAACTTCAGCTCTCTGGAGCCTGGGGTCTTTCATCCGCTGTAATAACATTTGAACCATTTTTCCCTTGGGGTCTTACATTCTTAAGGAGGTAACGTTTATTTGCTTCACCTGGAATTATGGATATGTTTCGTGGACGAAAACAAACGCGAATATAATCCTAATCATCACGAACACCTTACGAGAACCACTAATGTTTCACACATATTATCAGAAATAGATTCAAATAAACACTATACTTATTCAGTTAATTAGTATCTACAGAATCCAATGTTAAGGTTGCCCTGTTGTTCACATAGGACAGACTATCAGGGAACGTTGCACCAGAATTGAGGAATATAGAAAGCTTATCAAATGGCAGCCCATGATGTGGAAGAATATCAGTCTATTCAAATTATTTATAAACAAGTTAAGACATATATAAGATTCTGGGGGTTGCCAAAAGTTTGTTGATATCACCCATTAGGCAGGAGCACTTTCATTCAATGTTTATTCTTTGGTCTTGATCGCTACGCGATTTATGAATGTATTAGCGAAGTACATAAAATGTTCAATACCTTTATGCGTGCGACCGAAACTCTATTCTAATTTTTCATCATAACATGACATGTAATAGTTAGCAATATTTAACACCATTTTGATTTACAGTAGTTTCTAAAAACTTGCATCGACTAACATAACTCAACCGGTTCATCCATCTTTATTTCTGCGAAACGGTAAGTTTTCCGTAGAACAAAATGTTTCAACCAATGGAGAATCTTGGGTAACCGAGGATATTTATTTAAAAAATGCTACTGCCTATTAATTTGACTCATCTATTTCCGTTCGAAATCTGAATTTTCTGCACTCTATTTGAGTCGTTTTATTGGAGGTTCGATAAGCACGATCTCAATAGCACATGTAGAAAGTTTCAAAATAATATGTTTGTTCGATTGGAATATGTTTGGGACATATTGTGTACTCATAATGTAAAGAAATTAGTGAGCACTCGGTTATTGCAGGTTTGGTTTAAGGTTAAGGGATAAGTTCCTCAGCCTTCGTTACGCTATTAGTTATGCAGTAATTAGAGTCCATTTTTTAAAATCTTTTCTCACCCAGCAACAGATTCCGATTAGATAAATTCATTATACGAGATTACTGACTGTTAGAAAATGACTTGCTGAATCTACGGTTTTGTATTTTTCCTATACACTCCGTTCGTGTGTCTGAGACCTTTGCGTATTTTCCACAAATTTTGAAAAAGTCCGCTTCAGATAATTTGACTCGCATTTTTGACATCCTATTCGAGGCTTTCGATCAAGCAGCCAATAGGGTTTCATTGCCACGACGGATCCATTGTTTCCAAAACACTTTGGATGCTCTGATGGCCGCCTTTGTCGATTTGCTAGATTTATCTGAAAGGTTTACCACTAAATGATTTGGTATTATGTTACTTACAACGAAGACTATTTCACACATCTGGCTTCATACTCGCGCCGTTCTCACCAACTCGCTGGCCATTTTTCGATTCCGAGGCTGTATGTTTTTACTAGATGATCCGGTCAACAGCAATTGGGGATAAGCTTGGAAAATTTCTTTTTCTAACAGTTAAACTCATTCGGACCAAACACATTATAGCGAAAACAAGATTTGTTCAATCAGGGAACTAATTTCGGCGTGTGTGTTGTTCAGACCAAATTCAGTTTTTCATTAAATACACAACAATATAATAGCAAACATCTGGATATGCAATTGAGGATTACTTCTGTGCTGTGAAGCTAACACCATGATAAATTAATTTGTCCACGGTAATGGGCTGCATGCTGGAACACGTTGAAGACTTATTATCATTTACACTTTTCGTGTCTGTCTTGACGTGACAGTATTTTGGCCCAACTATATTCTATATGAATTTGGCACATGACTAAGATCAGGATTGTGATTTCACACGTAGATGTATACACAATTATTATTTTTATATGATGAGTCATATTCACATGAAATCATATCAAAATATTCTTACATTGCATGAAATTATCAATGTAATTTTGGCTTTATTTTTATTCCGACAAGAATTAATTATTATCGTGAATTATTACAGTACTTCTATGTACGCATATAAGTTTAACTCCGAGTACAAAACCTCTAGAAGTGTAATGAATTAAAAGTTTGTGGTTTGATCACTACGGTTGGTGTCGACCTTGGACATGCGACATAAACACACGATGGTTTCATAGCCATGGGTGGCAGTAGGGATAAGATCCCACTGTTTCTAAAATGCTCCTATATGGCATGCGTCTCAAATAGCCTCTGACAACCAAATCCAGCTTCTGGCATGCACAAAAGGCTCCACGAGCCCGGCGAAACTGTTTCTACAAACAGCAAAATGGGCGAGGGCGAGTGACTGGCGCCCCTAAAACTAGTATGCTTCGGGTAGATGGTGCTTGTTAGCTTGGGAGGGCATTTCATCTAGGGGAAGGAAACCCTGATTTTAAACCCCCGCTGCCTTGCGGGATACCCGATCGCGGGAAAGGTTTCGGGAGGAAAGCCTGAGGAAAAATATGGAGCAGAGTCTCGTAGACGGTTAGTTGGTGCACACCACCTCTTTCTGGCAACTCTCTGCTGGCGTGCAGGTCGCACTTGGTTGTGCAAAGGCTAGAGAGGCTAACTAGAACAAACGCCGAGTAGTGCTGGGGACGCCGCTTTGTACCAAAATTCAGAAGACTCTTAAGGTGGAGATAGTCGCACAAAATTAAGTAAGTAAGATGATTTCATATTCCAGAGCGTTTCAAATTTGTAAACAGTCTGAATGGGGACGTAAAATCTTGACAACAGCGATAGGGATTTCTTCATCACTCAATGTCTGTTGGACGCAGACGGCGTTATCTTCGATTAGCATATGAGAGCAGTGTCTGTTCTTTCCCGTTTGCTGTTGACGCTTCACCCAGTGAGCGTTCAAAAGCAAGATCTTTCCAACATCAAGTTCTTTCCTATCTATTTTGTACATTCATAACTTTTATTATTTATGAGTTAACTTATCGAGTAGATTATGCAAAAGCTAAGTTATATATTCGGGCATTGGTACATTACATTTTATGTTCTAAATAATCCAGCCTATACGGTGCTCATACCTTGAACCGAATTCACTTAACATTAAACGTGGAATATTTTATACTACTTAATTACGTTCGAGTAGAAGAATAAAATTGGGTGAATACATTTGAAATCATTTCAGATTTGGCAAGTAATTTCATACATAGAAAGAAAATATATCTGAAATTCGCGAAAGTGAAAAAAACATTCAGTTATGCTGTCAGTAGGAAAAACCAAATTTGATGAAATACATATGCTGTTCAATAGTTGAAATATTCATCTCAAAAACTTCCTGTCGAACAAACCAAAATTCGATCTAATTTGATGCGATATGACTCGTCTTGTTTCGTTTAAAAAACAGGAAAGAAGTTTATGTTTTTCAGCATTATCAGCATCACCGAGAATGCTGAGAAGCAGTCCTTTTTTCGATTACCGAAAACTCGTGTTTCATCAGCAGTGGAATATGTTGATTTTATTACTGACAAGTATTAAACAATTGTAAACAGCTCTGTGTTTGAAGCCAAACACATAAACTCATGACATAAACTTCATTATCTGAGTCACAATGAAAATTTAAAATTTTGCATGCACAAGCGCATCTTATAATTTGTTAAACGCGATGAAATTTGCATTAGCATTCAAAGAGACTAAGCTGGGTAATGGGATGCAGCACATCAAAAACCAATGGACATGCTGGGATTGACTGATTTTGCACAAAGTGAGGAGCTACCACCTTTTAACTTATAAAATAATGCGGACTAAAAACTCTCCCTATATGCTATTTGATGGAGGTCATTTCCCCTTAAGAATACGCTATCTTACATAGCACTGAGGTCGATACCAAATATGTCTTCATATCGCCGCTGATCGCCAGAGTGCAACTGACGCTCAAAGACCGAGTTCTGCCTATCATTGCGAGAGAGATTGTTCCCCCCCGGATCAGACTGTTTAGTCATTCGAAAATCTGTGGAAGACGAAAATTCATTAGAATGTGATGTACATCTATGATCGATATCAACCAAAGGAAGCCAACAACAACATCGCTGGAACCAAGTGTCGGACGTCTCGTTTGTCTTGGGATCAAAGTAAAACTCATTGATGGTCACGTCTGGGGCATCGACGAAAGAGAGATTTTCATTCGCTTGATGAGGTTTTTGACGATTGCTTCACATCGAGCAAGTGCCCGAGTATTTGTTTCGACTAATCTAAATTTCCTCAGGTTGACATGTTTAAATAACCCGTCACCAGATTTTTATGACGAAGAGATGAAATAGTAGAGACAAACGTTTCATCCCGGCTTTGTTCTCTTCTCCTCTCTGTTGGGTTAAGAACAATCCATCGATTGATCGAATACAACGACTGTCTATACTACTTCATTAAATACTGTCCGGATTGATGAAGCCCTAACAACGGAACCAAGAAATAAATCTTCAGCTGGGACACAAAATCAGCAATCGAACGCAAATGACTCGCGAGAGTGGACTGAAGCCAGATAAAAAAATCTTTTTTGTCAAAAAGAGGATTAGATTTGCGGCTCTCAACCCGAAACGACCGATATGCTACTTAACTTATCAAATAACAGAAATGTGCCGACTATTCCCGAGTCGGCGTGACAATGACGGTTGTCTCAGATTATGTCATCACACGACACCATCCATCTTTGCTTACCAAAACTGTTCTTGGATGCCTCTATACCAATGCCCAAAGCTCGATTAATTAATTTGCCGAACTTGTCCGTCGGTGTGAGAGTACACGACCTCAGCTAATTGCCATTACCGAAACTTAACTGAACCCGGAAATCCACGATTGTGAGTTAGAGATTGCTGGCTCCGCCGAGACCGTGCGTCACGTGGAGGAGGTGTGGCACTCTATTATGATCAGCGACTCAAGTGCAAAGAACTGACGGATTCCGACTTGGTGCTTCAGGACACGCTATGGTGTTTGTTGACAACGACTACACGCAAAGATTGCACAAATGGCGTAAATTATCATCCACCGGCAGCCCCGGAAGTGTATAATACGAATCTACTCGATAAGCTATGCTTGATTGCCTCGAGATATCATACCAAAATCTTGATCATGGGAGACTTTATGCTGCCTTGCTGAATACTAACAAAATTTCTCAGACATCCACAGCTGCCATCTTCCGCAGCTCTTTGAAGAAAGTCCCTTGTATTATCATGTGAAAAACAATACAGGATACAGAGGAAGAGATATGCCTTCAATGCTCGATCTGATCATGACAACTGAAGAAGATTCCGTCTAAAACATTACATACGATTGCCCGCTAGGTTTGAGCGACCATTTCGTCTTGAACATTGACTACCTATGTCGAACAGAGCGAACGAACGATGCAACAAAAATCATCCGAAATGTATGCCTATCTAAATTATGAAACGCCCTAAGTTTGATTAACGATTGGCAAATTGAAGGCATCGGAGTAAAAGAGCATTGGTCTAGCATTTTGACCAAGCTTAACCGGGAAATCAACTCAAACTCAGCATTCGTACCAAACCTGTGTGGAAATGCATTTGAAATTTAAAATACGCAGTCGCACTCGGAAATGGATTAAACTGCGAAATATGGCTTGGAGAAACCATCGGCGGTTAACCACCGATGCCACATGGGGGACCTTTCGAAAACTAATAAACCAGGTGATATAATGTCTAAAATGGAGTGGAATACAGAGCTCCTTTACCAGATTGTAAACAAGTAGTGTTAAGTGAAACCAGGAGTTGCGCCCTTACGGACGCCCTCTGGAATGACCACAAATGCAGCTGACACCGCGGATGTTCTGGTAAATTATTATGCTACAGTATTTTGTCCAAAGGAGAGCGTGGATATACAACTGGATCCAGAAATTACGCATACTCTACCATTGGACACAATAACCATTACCAAAGAAGAGGTGCTGGGAACTCTACTATCGCTGAATATCAGAAAATCCCCTGGTTATGATAAAATAACCCCGAATATACTCAAGCATTGTGCACAGATTGTTTGCAGACCTCTGACTCAGTTATTCTGCTAATCGCTGTCGCAAAGTGTCATACCAACTGAATGAAAATCTGGTATAATCTCCTCGATTTTCAAAGGCGGGGCGCGTTCGGAGCCCGCAAATTACAGACCTGTTATCTTGTTGTCCGCCCTATCCAAGGTGCTCGAAAGGATCGTGGCAAACAAACTATGCAAATACCTAGCCAAAAAATCTCTTTTCGGGTGCTACTTACCTTCTTCTTACCCTTGACGACTGGACTCGAGAAGTAGATGTTGGGGATACCATCCATGTATGTTACCTCGATATGTCGAAAGCATTTGACCGTGTAAACAACAGTATTCTCTTGCAGAAGCTGGAAGTGACAAGTGGAGTGCCTTAGGGATGCGTCCTCGAACTAATCCTCTCCGCGCTTTATGCCAATGACACACCGGCTCTCATCAAATGTAAGATCGTACTGTTCGTGGACGATATAAAAGTGTGGTCGAAAATAATGAAGTTGGAAGACTGCGAACTTCTCCAGAAGGATCTGGACAACCTCCGGGTTCGGTCACTAAAAATCGCTTATTTTTGAATACCCAAAAGTGTCACATGTTAAACACTGGCAAATATGTGGAGTTTCAGTATTTTCTCGGAACACGCAGCCTCTCCTGGACCATAGAACAAAAGAACTTGGGTGTGATAATAAGCAACACCCTAGGGATGCGAGCCACTGCAACTAAGTCATATCGCAAAACATCATAGAAATTGTCACTCCTAAAGAGAATTTTTGGTACGTTCACAAAACAGACAATTCTTTGCATTATAAATAGATACATCAGACCCACGATGGAATATGCAGTTCAAGCATGGTCGCCATGGCTTAAAAAAGATGTTGCGACTTTGCAACGAATATATCATCGAGGTACCAAACTTATCACCGGACTTAGCCGGTAACCATACAATGAGCGAATCAAAACGCTAAATTTATTTGATTATCCACGTCGTCGTCTTTGAGGGGATTTGATTCTGGTTTACAAGATTTCGAATACCGAGAATCACCCTGTACAATGCTTATTGAATCTACGGAGCTCGCATAATACAAAAGCTCACACATTTACTCTAACTGTCCCTCACTCAAGACTCAACTGTAGACGAGAATGTTTGCCGTGCGAGTTTGTTTTACTTGGAACAATCTGCCAGATTGTGTTGTGAACTCACCAAATCAGCAAACTTTCAAGAGAAGCCTCGATGCCTTTTTGACCATAAACCCGTGCATCAAAGAAAACTATACATCTTAACACCATGCATCTACATTTGTTATCCCACCAATCGAAAACATTTTCTAACCTTTGGATTTTTAATTGATTCTTGAACTGCTCTATAAGCAAACTAATCCCATTTTTGCTTGTTATATTATTCGTTGTTGCCATATTATTCTGTGTAGTTTTTGTAAAGCTATATGCTTTTTAGACCATTAAAATTGAATTGAATTGAATTGAATCCCTTCACAACAACATTTTGTGTTTCGTGCATTATGAGGTTTGAAAAAATTCGATCAAAAATAGTAACATTGCAAAAATTATTCAAGAAACAGATCTCGAACACATGTTCAAAGTAGACGCGAAATTAGCTGATAATTTACATAATATCTCTCGGATTTGATTCATCGTAGTGCACAGAAAATCAATTTCATTTTTCTTCACGTGTACACACCAATGTCCAACTTCGCAACTTAAACATTTACGCAAAAATGTTCGCATCACATTGTCGCACGAATTTCATGCATATTATGCATGCTTAATTAGTGTAACTAATGAAGTCACGAACAGCGGTCAGATGCTGACAATCGTATTTTGCCAAGCAACCAAATTAAAACACCCGGTTCAAATAAATCGGCTTTAATTGTGCGCGATTTTCGATACGTAAAATTGATTGGAATTAAATGTTTCGCGAGATAGTTTTAGATCAGTCTAATCTCGGGTATGGTTGTGTATAAAATTCAGGAACAATTTGTTGTTTCAAGTACGGATTTCCGGGTTAAATGAGTTTGGATTCTCTTAATAAATGTCGCATATTGACGTAGCTTTCTGGTCTTGAAATACTAATGTCGTCGTAGTCTCAATCTCCCTTTAAGTATCCTAGTGCTCTTCGAAATCAGAATTTGTATATTCACTAAATAGAACGAATTTGAACAATGGCATGATTCCGATAGATTTTCAGCATCTTTCGCACTCATCGGTGTTCTATTAACAACGTAAACACGAGAAAAATTACAATTCACTATAATTTAAACATTTTCCCAGAGCAAATCTTCCAACCGTTTAGCTTTGAGCGCGAACGTGACAAAGCAGCAATTTTTCGACGTCACCATATCATCAAACAGCTGATACGTGACGCAATTATTTTAGACCGGAAGTGCGCAAGTTGAAAAACCCATATTAAATTTTTCGCTGAACGCTGGTACGTGTTGTACTGAAAATAATTCGGTCAAGCGACAAAATTGACAAAACATAGAACGGAGACCACTGTTTTTTTAAAACAATAATACTACAGGTTTCCCCCAAAATGGCTGCGTTTTCTACTTGAACAACGCATCCAAAAACCGCTGCTACATTTGACAATATTACAAGAGGTCCGTTAGTTTTGATTGCATATCGGCGACTGTTTAAATCGTGTCATGTTTTTAAAAATTAGTTTTTTTTAATATTCGGCGCATATTCCGAATATCTAATCACCGTTCACGCTTTTAGCAGGGTGACCAAATCGACATCTTTCTCTTGTGAAACACATTTTATTGATTTCAAATTACATCTCATTTTGAATAATATTAGTTTAATTTCCGGAAGAATGAAAGAAGTGTTCTACTAGGAATTCATGGACTCGGTGCTTTTCACTGGTTTCCTCGACAAGAAGCGGACAAAATATGTTTTTAACGCTTCAGCCGCACTGCTCTACTGTCTTTCATAAATTTTAAGCAGTGATGGAAAAAGCTTCTTCAATGTAGAGGAAATGATTGAAAATAGGTAAGTAAATCCCTAATGTGAAATCGCGATTAGACTGGTATCTTGTATATCCACAATGAATAAGCGTGTTTTGACTACACAGCTTACGCAGAAACAGGCGTTGAACATGAAGTATGGGTAAATAAATAGAAAGATAGCTTGATAGAAACACAGAAAGACAGATATATAGATAGAATGATCGATAGATAGATAGATACACAGACAGATAGATAGATAAAAAGATAGATAGATAGATAGATAGTTGGAGAAATCAGTTTCAGCTCTCAACTCATAAACGTTTATCGGGATAATAAACTACAAAAGCTGTATTGCGACCGAATAATTCTATTCTATGTGAAATTTGTGAAACTAGATTCGTTAGGTTTCCATCAGAAACTGTATTCAAGTTTGAAAATGCAGAGTAAGAAATATACATCCCTTTTTGTTTTCATCGTTCAACCAATGTTCAGAATAACAGGTGAGTTTTAAATATATGCATATTTTGGATATCGAATTCTTACATTCACACTGTATAAGGGTTGAAAAGACAGACTGACTTAGCCTGATATTTACCATCTATCATTTGTATATTTGAAATAATTTGTCGTCCTCGATATACTGTCTTTAAAGGCAAGGCCTCATGGTTGATACCGATTCCGCATAGTGTCCTCCATTGTGCGATACTTTTCCTTTTTATTTTATATTTACGTTTATGTTCTTGTTTATAACCCTTTTGCACTTACTAGTAATTACGCCGACGGCATTACTGTTGCATTGAACTACAATAGTCGAGTCGATTACAAACGTTATTTAATAATCATACACACTTGGTTTTTATTTGAATCCCTAAAAGTTCAACGAACTGATATTTTTCAACATGACTGAGCAGCGGTGTTTAAATCTGCATCAAAATATTCCTCGTATTTCATTTAATGTCTGGGTGTTGTAAAGTTGAATTAGCTTAAATTAATTCGGCGTTACAATGTTCGAAATTTATAGCTAAACCAATCATGTGACCACTGAATTCTGAAAGTGCGTCGACCGTCATTCTGTGCTTTCGTTTCTGTTCCCTCTTCATCTCACTTAGTGTAATTGAACATCTTGTTTAATCTCGCATTGTTCTACACCTCATCTGCGTACCCCCCCACAATATTCCCGGTGTCATGGATAAGGATTATCTGCTAATGAAATAATGTATTAAGGTTATCGAAAGATTAAGTTGTGTATCCGCGGATGTGATTCGAGACATCTTTGTCGATCGTCACTTCTGTTAATGCGACAGACTAATCAAAGTGATTTCTACTGATGATGCACACCCACTGAACAAGACTGTTGTTGCCCACAAATCTTTTTCCTTCACCTTAATCCAATGTTTTACTATCTCTTTTTGTGTGACAGACTGAAGAATACCTTATTTCTTAAACGTCAAGATTCTCCTAAATGCTACGCACCGAAATTTGTCGAATCTGAGGGATCGAGCTATGACGGTATGAACCGAAACATCCTATCGATTTTTCCCAAATTACAAGATTAATAGCCAATGCCTCATTTGCAGTGAACAATAGTTGTCAATCCTGAGTAATCAATGCCTCACGTAACATGTCACCAATGGTTCTCAATTCTAAATAGACGTACACTTTTTGCATCTGCCTGTTAAATAACAAAATTGAAAGTGATGAACACGAACGTAGGGAATGTCTCCATATAATTGACTATGATTCATTGATTCATTGATTCAATGATTCATTGTACTGAACCAGATCTGTTCTAGGACGAAATTGTTTCACTCCTGCCTTAAACATAGGCAGAGTATATCTAAAAGCAGCATCAGAGGAAGAATGAAGCTTTATTCGAAGATGTTGGCAATTCCAGCTTCAGACTGGTGCTACAAAGACACACATCGAACACTACAAATCACACATACAGGGTGTCCCAAAAAATGTATATACACTTAAAATAATTGTGATGATAATTTTTGTTAGTATTACATCATTTCAAATGTTGTGGTGTGACGAGGCCACATTTAAATTAAATGGTTACATTAACCGTCATAATTGTACCTATTGTGGACCTGAGAATCCACACGTTATTGTCGACCATCAAGTCAATTTACCGGAAATTACAGTGTGGTGTGGCATATCATCAAGAGGATTAATTGGACCGTTCTTTTGTGACTCTACTGTAACCGGTCCCATTTACTTAAACTTGCTGCGGCAGTCTGTTATTACAGGCATTAGAGAAGACTTTAAAGATGAACAGTATAATTTTCAGCAAGATGGGGCACCCCCACATTACCATCGCAATGTTAGGTCTTTCCTTGATGAGGTCTTGTCAAACAGATGGATTGGATCCTCCCCTTTCATCGGACCTCACAACACTTGATTTTTTATGGGGATACTTAAAAGAGAAAGTCTATAATACGAAACTTGCAACAGTTGCTGGATCAAGAGAAGCTATTGAGCATGAATTATTTCATGATGTATGCGATTCCATCGCTTGGCGTTGTCGGAAGTGCCTGGATCAAAATGGACCTCAGTGTGAGAACAACAGTGAAATAATAAAATCTACTTATAACATATTTTTAAACATTTGAAATAATGAATAAATAACAAACATTATGATTACAATTATTTTAAGTGTGTATACATTTTATTGGGACACCCTGTATAATCAAAAATGTACACATGACATAACTACACATACATGATATCAAAGAGATAAGTTTGACCGTAATTATTCGATAAGTATTTCCCATTGGCAGTGGTATCGTAAAGAAAATATGATAAATGACCTCTGATATAAAGGCGGTCTAACATGAAGTATTATGCGTTTCGATCGAGTCATGGAAGAAGCTTGACTTCTAAGAAGATACTGTTGCAGCCCGAAAGAGATTGTTCCTCCTGAATCGGACTGTTAAGAAAATAGGATAAATAACGTTCGATATGAAGGCTGTCTGACATGAAGTATTATGCGTTTTGATCGAGTCTTTGAAAAAGCTTGACTCCGAAGTAGATCCTCATGCAGCGGATGAGAAATATCATTGAGGATAGTATTTATAAGCCAATCGCAAGTGGAACCATGTTGTTTCAGAATTTTTTCAAGAACATCCTTGTAAAGCATAGAGCTTGCGCGCGATACGATACTGATGCAACGTTTGAGCAACGTTTGAAAGAAGTGCTGGGAAACTAGCGGGTAAGCATTACAGAATATATAGGAATATACAAGAGCTTATGAAGTGAGACATTAGTTTAGACACAACGCCGAGAGAATGAAAACGAAGAGCATAAAGCGAAAGCCTACTAACTTTAGTTAGTCGAGTATTTAGATGATTGGCTCAAGTAAGTTTGCCGATTATGGTGACACCTAGACACTTGACATATTTACCTCTAGTCAGGTCTGAGGACTTAATTCTAGATAAAGAAAGATTAGTGCGAAATACTTCGCGACATTCGCCATGAATGTTAGTGAACACAAGTTGCATATATTTTTCAGGATTTAAAGAGAGATATCCCTCTTTTAACCATGTAGTAGTTTCATCTAAAGTAGAAGATAGCGGATTTGAAGAACGTTTTGGGTAATACACATCCAAGAACTACGTCAAAGTGATAGTCGAGAGCGTCTGTGGAAGCACAGTCAGGTATGCAGAAAAAAGAAGGGATATATCATTGCCCCTTGAAGAACCCCTTTCTCAGTCGGGGCAATTTAGGTGCAGTGAAGGCTGACAACGCTAATAGTGGGCGTTTCTTACATCTTACAAACATGAATAGTATTGATTTTTGTGTAAGCATCTGCAATGCGTTAGAACCTAAACCGAAATTATTCATTTCATTTTCAGATGAGATCTTATACCTAAATACTCCTGCGATTCAACATATAATTCCGTATCGCCCAATACTTACACACCACAAACGCTTTCTGGCTGTTTGCTTTTATCAGGTGGATACAGTAAGATCGCGTTTAGAGAGCCTTGAACAGTAGTAAAGTGATACAAATAGATATACTCGTATGCCCGTGTTAAATATGGTTTGCTTATAAACACTTTGAGTAATTGAACAAGAATCATTTTTCGATCAACGTAATTCGTTGTACGAACCAGTTTCATTCTTGTATACCTTTGTTTATATTATTCCGTAATTCTCACATCGAACATGTTCGAACATAGTTCATTGATTCATCGGCATTTCGTAAACTTTATAATTCATAACTAGAATATGAAAGAAGTGTTTTTAATTTGAGAAACATTAATAATGACATTTTTCATTGTCTAGAAATGTAACCATTGACTTTCAACCAGAAATCGGGTGATACATTCTTCTGTCTGTGTTGGCAACTTTTTCCGGTTCATATGTCATCCAACTGTGGAATCTCAATTGATGAATCAGTTTACGAGTGAGTATAAATGTGTAAATTTCGTGAGACGTTTTAAATAAAACGCTGGAAGATTTACTGTTCCAAAATTCATAAAAAACTATTCGCTTTTAACCACCAAAACTCGATTTCACGGAGTAACAGTTATGGGAATTGTTTCGAAAAATAATGCAACTTGTTATTTATTATGATAATTTATTCCGTAAATTAAATTCTCGTATTTGGTGAAAATTTACGAGATGTGATCGAATTATTTATAAATATAAAATTTTCTCGAAAACATATTTGGTTTACTCTTAGACTTTTAGATTTTGATACTTCTTTTCATATATTTTGCAAGTTTC
This sequence comes from Atriophallophorus winterbourni, assembly GCA_013407085.1. Taxonomy (NCBI): domain Eukaryota; kingdom Metazoa; phylum Platyhelminthes; class Trematoda; order Plagiorchiida; family Microphallidae; genus Atriophallophorus; species Atriophallophorus winterbourni. The sequence continues at coordinate 66,615 of JACCGJ010008706.1, read as the reverse complement.
AAATTTGGGGTAATTATGTATTCAGATTACATTGTTAAAAAGGAAGACTGATTCTTATTTATTGAGTATTCTGTGAGAAAACGCGTGTGAATTATTACTAACGAAACGTTGAAAATATATTTATTTTTTCAAGCACAATTATTATTGACTAAATGACGAATTAGAGTCTTCTATCTAAGAAACAATACAATTTGTTTGTATCGCCAGTGGTATTTACCAATTAATTGTGACAGATTTACTCCACATTAGGTATGAACGGTTATCAAGAAAATGTGAAAAGGTAATGTATTTAAAACGAGGTAAAGGAAAAGTTGGTAGAAAACAGTGCGCAATACTGCATTTTTAACGACAGCTTTATTTTATTTTTGGCCTCCTTCGGTCGATATCGACAAAGGATGTACATCACAAATGCAAGATGGTTTTATGCTTAGCAACATTTGTAGAATGATTAAACTATCCGATTTGGGAGTGAAAATCTCTCCAGAAGCGCTCATAGCGGTCAATTCGAGTCAGTTGCACGCCCGCGGCATGATCTGTTTACAGCAACCAAGAAATGACTGCTCTTTAACAGCTTGAACATGAAGATTTACACCTTGATCTGTCAAGATCAAATTCTTCAATATTGAGAGATTTCATATTTCTATTGCAAACGTCTTGGTATCACAATTTCTGTCTGACCAAAGTAGACTTACTGATTCCAGCTAACCATAGATTAGATCCTTTGGAACATCCGCATGCGGATCCTGATCCTACAGTCCCTAGCTGATGAATGCAAACAGCACGAAACCGGTCGTGGGATGTGTGTGATGGGGATGTATACAAATGGGTTTTTTTAGACAATTTTTATTCTGTAATCATGACGCAGACGCCGTAGTGGGCGCTGTTGTAGAAGAGTGAACATGCGCTGTTGGCTAGTTCTTGAAAGGACTTTGGTGTGCATTAATTTATCCATTCACGACATATTCAAGATAAGACGTATGTTTCGTAAATAGAAACTCTTGAGCTTCCAACATGGGCATACCAGCGCAACTTATTTACCATTCCTCCACTGTTTCTAGCGCATGAGGATTCTGATTGTACTATGCCTACCTGATGTGTCCAAACAGCAAGAAAACTGTCGTGGAGTGTGTGTGATGGAAATGCATGTAAATGAGTATTTTGTTAATGGCTCTGTGTTTAACCTCATTATACATGTGCTTGGACACATATGATTGAACAGGTTGGTCCTACAAGCCTTATCCAACAGTAGCATACAAACGTTACTTTTTACTATTTCTCCACTGTATCAAGCGCATGCGGATCGTGAACTCACTATCCCTACCTGATGAGTTCAAACAGCACGAAACCGGTCGATGGTAGTATGTGATGGAAATGCATGTAAATGAGCACTTTATATTCAGCTTCCATTTGTGTGTTGCGTGCATCTTCCGGGTCACATCTAGTACGCACGTGCTGTATACCATCATGTTTCTTTTTACTCTCCACTTGCGGTTCAGGTTTCAAACTGTACAGAATGGCAGCAGAGGTGCTGTCTAGTGATGTGTTATCAACAATGGTGAACCGGTTTCAGCTGACAGTTTCCAGCAATGATGATGGGAGTCCATACAGTCTCTTCAACTGGAACTTTGGTTTCAATCATGCTGATTTGTAGCAAAACGTATTTACATGCTGACGAAAAACAGTCAATTATAGACTGGAGCTGCTAATGAGAGTGAGCTACACTTGCTGTATCGTCCTAACTAAAAATGCGCATGACTGTTTACATAGTGAAGAATTTGCGGGTCTTTATGTAACACAGCATCATTAAATGGAGATAAGATTACTATGGGAAAATCTCTTCCTAATTTGGGGTTAACATACTACGTTCTTGTTGGTTCCCAAACATGGTAAAAGACCTTCATGAGATGACTCACTATACATTCTTGTTTTCTGCACATACGGAATATCCTTCAACTTTTAGTCACAACTTTTCATATTACGCAATTACAAACTTGTCAGTAAAGAAACGATTTTTTTGAATCCAGAAAATTTAATTAAAACTTTCATGGACTAATCTGCATGGCAAATGATGCAACGCTATTTTAACAATATTCAGTTAGCAAGTATTAAATATGCAAACCTTCGTAAAGTTAAAACGTGTATCTAGATGCAATTCTCTCATGTTAAACTTTAGTATGCACGTTAGCCTAACGTACACTTGCTTGTATGGCGTTAGATCTAAAGTGAATTATCCGTTTGCCCTATTTATATTAGCAACAAAACAGTTCAATTAAATGGTAATAATTCAATTCAATTCAATTTAATGGTCTTAAAAGCACATAGCTTTACAAAAACCACAGAATAATATGCGAATTACAAATAACATAGGTAGTAAAACGGGGTTTGTTTGCCTACTGATTAGTTCAGGAATCACGTAAAAATACATAGAGCAGAAATTGTTTTCAACCGGTTTGATAGGGTAAATATGTATAGTTTACTTGGATGCATTGGTTCAAAGCTTTATGATGCAGAATATATTGTTTCAATGTTTGGATTGGTCAACATGAAGTTGTCTAAGTTCGATTTGAATATATCCAAGTTGGGTGAATGTGCAACGTTACGGGGTAGGGAGTTCCAAGTAAAACATACACGTACAGAATGAAAATACCTTCGACAGTTCAGCCTCGAGTCGGGAATAAGTACTGTATAGTTATGACTCCGGCTTGTTCGTGGTGGTAGTCGTGTGAATAGTTGAACAACGTGTTATGTCAAATTTTTGAATTTTATCAAACACTGCCTACACCTTGTGGGATCTGCTCCTTCACACAAACACAAACAAAGATCCAGCTGCATAGATATTCAAAGCTTTTAAGTATTGATGCCTTAACATCGTTTGCATGCTTGTAAGAGAAACACCTCAGTTCTGATAAGAGTTTTACATGTGTTAAATGGAAAACATTAGCCGAAAATTGAAGTGTGGTTTGCTGACATCAGGTAGGGACAATATTATCAAGATCCACAAGTTGTTACTGTCGGATAATGTTGGCACGACCAATATTTTCGATTCAACAGAATGTGCAGCTCTATTCAAAATGATTAGAAATAGTAACATTGGAATGTTGATTCATAAATCAGTACTTTATACGCAGACAATATCAACGTATCATATGTAATAGACACCCTTAGTTTCGATTAACCACTAAAGCCATGGATTATTCAAGCAGTATTGGGATTCACGAAAATTGTGTTTTATTATCCTTCCATTCAAATCACAAATGTTACTGTTACCATTCGTTGTAGCATGAAAACAACTTGTTAAAGACAAACCCGTAATGAATAATTCATATAAAGCTTGTTCGACTTCCGTCGGATAAATTATTCACAAATGAAATACTTCCGGATTTTTTTTGATAACAAACTTTGCGCCTTGAACACATTTCCCGAACTCTGCGCGAACAATTTAAATTTCTTGCAGAAATTCGATTCTATTCTAGAATGTTCACATTCTAAGAATATGATATTTCTAATTAAATTAAACCTGGCATGTTGGTCACTGGTGTGATAGCAGTGGTTCCGAATAATAGTGAATGTAACTTTGAAGGTGTCTGTTATTTACTGTCAATGAGTAGCTTTCATGAGCACTAGAATGATATACAGAACATTACACTGTGAAAGAACACAACGGAAGAGAATCGCTGGACAATCTATAAACAACACATTTAAAAGCGTAAAAAATCGCTCTACGAATAGACGTATGTATGAAGACGATTCGAGTGACAATATCTTTTTAAATAGATACTCAACGGTGGCGGATTTTAAAAATTTTGGAAATTTTCATGGTCGGTGAAATACGCATTAAATGGAAGGGGTCAAATCCAACCAGCTTGCATGAAATTGATTGTCAAATGAAGTCAAAGTTACAGCCCTCACCGACAGGTTTGTTACAGTGAGATAATAACGATATTCGATTAGCAACAGATAAATCAGAGCTCGTATAGATAGCCGAATGTCGAAGCAAATCGACGTCACTAAGGGTGTTGCACACAGATCTGTACATGGACCAAAACTGTTACTGGTTCAGATGAAGTATTTACCAACAACGACCGACAGCAAGATGGTTCTGGTTGTTGCTGATATAAAAATATGGAAACAAACCAGCAACGTCGGCGATTGTTTATTATTAGAAAACGACTGAAATAAATTTCACGATTGGAAGTCAGAAAGTAAGCTGACTTCGAATATACAAATGTCTAAGATCAAGCAGATCGGCTGCGATCCAAGCTTATCCTACCGATACGACCTCGAAGACCACATCTTGCAATCCAGAGTGAAAGCGAAGGTTCTAGGTTTCTGGATTTCTGGTACTTTGAAATACAATACGAAGGTTTGCAAAAAAACGCGCCTATTTGCTGATAGGCATGTTACAGTGGATATTTGGAAGATTTCAAGTGGGTTATTTTCCTCTCATGATAAATAATTCGAAACACCCGGTTCTAGACCCTCCTGTCAAACCTGGAAACAATGGATACGTGAAGATATTTTACTTCTGAACCGCTTATATCTGAGAGGTTCCAAGCTTGTCATAGTTTGAAAATGTATGCCTAATCTCGAGCGAATCAGACGATAGGATCTGAGGACGCTTTTACAAAGGAGAACGCTAGGCGATCTTATCCTTGCATACGAAAATCTTAGTAGTGTTTTTCATCGCCTGGATAAGTTATTCTGTCTTCGATCTTATAGCAAATTTCGACTTCATGGTGTTTTAATTCATCGCGTATGTGTTTTGTTCGGAATTCCATACCTGCCGATTCGGTTTAACTTAAACAGTTTAGCTATATTCGAAAACAAAACTTCACGACGTTATTAAACGGTACCCTGATTTTGTCCTAAACTATTAGAAACTATAAATACAACTATACTATACATTTATACATATATAAACATATGTCCCTATATTATGAGTCTGTCGTTATTGTAAAGTTAAGTGCTTTTTCAACCATGGATCTACAACTTAAACTTAGCGCGGCTTTTATTCTTTGTCATTTGGTCAACGAATTAACGTTGAGGAATTTGCGAGTGATTAAATTTGGAAATAATTAACTTACCGTATTTGCCCACAATGGACAATTGAATACGGAACGTTGTATGACGTTTTATGGAATCAGATCGAGTATTCCCGAAGCATTGGTAAACAAGTTGATTAGAATTTTAACAGAAAAACCCTGAAGAAATTTTCATCCTCTCCAAATCCCTACAATTTGACAAATGGCAATAAGTTTTCTTACAGAATACAATTTAACTTGTGTTTTGCATCATATACAATGAGTCTACTTGGCTGAAGTCAATACCGAAACATCGGTTCTAAACGAGATTAACTTCTCCTTGACAATGTGAACTAATTATAAATTCAAAAGCGATCTCTTCAGGTTAATTTCAAATTAACTGCGTCGCCAAGGATGTCAAGGTCAAACATCAAGGTCGCAAATTTGAAGAAATTGCAATTAGAAAGTGAACATTTGACATTTTAATGGCATAGTGTAGAGCGTCAGCTTTAAACTTGGGATATGAAATTCCGGATATCGTTCACTGAACGAAAATCACGCTGATCCGTATCCTTGTGAAAGCTGTTCAATAGACCATTACTACGAACCTAGTGCTACATAGACAAGCAACTATTCTTGATTATTAAAACTTATTAATTTTCTTGAATTATGAATTTACCATAGGCTATGGGCGTACAAAAAGTCAAAACTAACCCATGATTAAGCATAAAATGGTTTTCAACAACATTTTATTTCGCAGTTACAGCTTTAGCGGTTGGTCTACTAACATTTAAGCTAGAAACGCAAGTGTAATTTTATCGAAGCATGCAACGATTACCACGGTCAGGTCGGCAAGATCAAACGAAATTATTTACAAATCAAGTGCAACTTGACCTCTATCGCATAATCGAATTGTTCTCGCCATATCGTGGTGTAATATTGGCATGTAGAGTTAGGATTTCCTATTGCCAAATCCAATGTGTAAAGAAATTACTGTTAAAGAATAGAATAGATGGAAGCAACATTTCAATAATTGTCAGCTGAAACGAAATTTTTCCGTGATCAATTCCTTAATTAGATATCAATGCGAGCTTTATCGCGGTAAGAAAATGTTCATTGTTTCGTAAATAATATTTGACTAATCAGTCCTAGGTTATTCTATACGAATATGTGCTGGTCGTACCCCATTCCCACCAGAACTGTAAAAGGTATTTTTACTCTGTCCCTGTCTGTTTTACTTGAAATAGTTTACCTTCAACCGTTGCTCACTCCACTAGCTTCATTGAATTTAAAACGAAATTAGAATTTTTTTATGCATTATTCTTTTATAGAACATATCTAATGTTTAATCTACTTTCCTATTATGTTTATACACTTAAATTTCAATTTTTACCATCATATGGTTGTTGTTAAGCTTGTTGCTTTTTAAACCATTAAAAACATTGAATTAGCTTGAATATCATCGTCAAACTTCATGGGCAAAGTTTCGGAATGTTTATACACGATACAACGACAAGATTTCGCACAATATTTTAACACCAAATGGACAAAAATTTACCGAAACGCTCAGTTTTTTTCTAAAAGTTAAGTTCAATTTGAAATGGATTCCTCCTTTCCCTTATTTATAATCGAAAATAGCGCGTGAATTGTATTTTCCAATGGTTTTAGATCCATTTCAAATGAAGAGGCAATTTGATATTGTAATTGACTAATAAATGATTTGCGAGAACTTCTTATCTCAATTTACTGAAAACATTTCATTTAAATATATTTGGAAATTATAAAATAAAACCAGTTAGTATCAAATTTGATCAGATACGCACGGAGTTTAGGTCGAATGAAATTTCTTTATCCAAATATCCAAGCCCACAACCAGCTGACTTTTTAAGACCACGTGAATATTTTATGTTCGAGCTGATAATTTCTTCTATAATTGACTGTTAGACTCCTCAAATTTGAAACTTCTTCATTGCTAATTATTATATCTGAGATTAGGCCTTAAAAAGGCAAGATAATTTTGCGATCCTGGTTTTAAATGAGTTTTAAAAAGTGAATCAATTTAAATATTAATGACCTAAAACTCTTGTCAATATCGATAAATTACAATCAAATGACATATTGGCATTAGATACTGTTTTACGCAGCACGGCTCTCACGGGTTTTAGTTCAGGTAGCTATTTTAATCGCAAAAGCAGTGAGTATAATCTTTTGGATGTAGACCAAACTTGATGTATCCGATTTTACCCTCATTTTCATGATGCCACAGTGTGGAGGCTACCAATTCTTGCATGTTTCATCAATCTATTTTGGTGCGGACATCTCTTATATTCCACGCTTCGTTTATAGCTGTTTGCCATAATCAAGCGGAACAGTAGGATCTTGATCTTTGAAAAAGTGATATAGTAGTAAGCAAATGTATGCTAGTATAGCATCGTTAAATAGCTTTGGTTTATAAGTGCCTTGTGTGCTTGACCATTCGAACATAGCTGTTCTTTGTAAGAACCAAATATAACAGTGACATTCAAATAAACCTTAATTTGCTACTATACCACTGTTCCAGGGCTTATTGAAACTGATATTACCGTCTTCACCTAATGATGGCAAACAACAAGAAACCGGTAGTGGTGTGTAAGTGATGGGTATGTGAGCATCAAAATATATTGGTGGTTCAGCACCTTGGGTTCTTGACAAAGAATCACTTTGTGATTCTGCATTTAAACATCGTGCATATTTGTAAGAACCATATGTAACGGTGACATTGGAGTATACCTTTAAAACTTATTGGGTTCATCTTTTCAATGAATTTCATAAATCGATCAATCAACAAGTTATAGAAATCTGAATAATGAAGGGTTATTTCAAAAAATGAGCTACACATATTCGTCTGATAAATCATTCGTGTATGGGTACATCAAATCAGTGCGAAAGCCAAGAATAGTTTATTTATTCCGTTAGCCGCACATTGCAAATTGAACTTCGTCATTTTTGTATGTTTCGATAATACATACTTTATACCGTGCGATTTTATCGTTCTACCGTTGTTTTGTCTGATGTTTGGGGAAATGCTTTTTCTATCGTACACTGTAGATTAACTGCTCAATATTTCATCAAGTCTCGGAAAACATCGAGTGATGCCTATTCAAATGAACTTCTGAGTCTGATTTATTATTGTTTGCAATACCAGAACACGTGTAGCCTGAAAATTCGAAAGTTCTAACTTATAATCTATCCTTTCCACTACAATACTAATTGACAATGGCATTTAGCAACTGCAATCTAAAACATATTACACACGAAAGCAGGTCAAATATACGTAGAAGCGAAATTATAAGGATAATCTGTGAAACCTTACTTTGAGGGTTCCGAAACCATTCCGTGAAAAACCACATTTTATAGGGAGACCATCTATTGACAGTACTAACTCTCCTGATGCAAGAACATGCATCAGTGCAGTCAACTCGCCATAGGCCATAGAGCAATGTATTGCATAAATTGGATCAGTTTTGTCAATCAACAGTATACATTCATAGTTCGTTGATACCACTCATGTTCCTTGCTCGGACCATTATTTTTGTTGTTTGCAGCAATGACCCAACACATACGCTCTCATGCAACTTGGTTCTCTCTTAGAGGATATTAAATCTCGCTGAACCAATGCGATGAAAATGCTCTCGATGAATGGGTGGTGAGGAATATTTTGCCATTCAATTTTAAAAAAATGTACGGTGCTATAGATCGATTGGTTACTATAATGCACATATTACATCGGGCAGTAGATTTTGAGCTGGACCGGGTCAAAGGGGAATGTAGGAGTCCGGCAATGCGACAGCCTCTATAACAACATGCATGATTCCACGATACTGTGCGTGCTTTGACGTAATTCCAGTACATTCTCGCCAGTATCTTGGCCTTTAATTATGGAAACCTTTCAATTCTAACAATGGAGCATGCTTCTTAAGCTTGGAATCCATGGTTCAAAATGGATATTGTATTGCTTACTAGAATATGCCATCGTGGGAGCAAACTCTTAAGTGGTTACTAGAAACTAACGTTCGATGATCGGGCGCAGCAGCTGAGCCACCAAACCCTATTGCAAAGAAATCTTCGAAGTGATCTGATAGTTAATTTTATATAATTCAAATCGCTCACTATAACATTTATTCAAATACCGTCAATCGCGCTATACACGCGGCCACTGAGCGATTTTACAAATACACAAATTCCTATTAGCTGCCGCTGATATTTTTATTCTGTAGGAATCTATTTCCATTTTCGAATTCAGTACACGAATCTAGTATTTGAGGTCGCAGGATCAAGATATTGTAGACCATTTTTCAAACGATGACAAATCCAAACACACCGGACCTTTTCTTCCATTGTGCACCCCGGGATTTGGTTGTCGAGCCCGTATCAGTAGGAAAAGCCAGAATCGCGACCGATCTGCATGATCTTAGACTTTTGCCTATTCAAAGACTGGTTATATTCTGATGGTTTGTACGGCTGGTCATCAGAAAACAACCAGCATTTGAATACGCAAACGTCGACGATCACGCAGATCGATCGCGATCTTGGTTTTTATTACCAATACAAGCTCGACAAACAAATTCTGGAGTACACAGTGGAAGAAAAGGACATACGAGTTCGGATTTGCGGTCGTTTGAAAAATGGCCTCAAATGCAAAGCCGTTTAAAAACGTGCGTTTCGGCTGTCAGGTATGTTACGGCTGACATCTAGACGTATTTACAGTGTTGTTTTCCTCTCATGGTGAGAAATTATAGATACACTTCACTTCAACTAAAAAGAAGGAAAACAAATTAGAAAGTATTACACACACGCGAAAAATCGTATACAAATTTGTGACGAGATTACAACTATGATACACGCACACCGTATTCTTGTAGTATGAATGGGTATAGCGAACGATATCAGCACGAAAGCTTCCGCGAAAATTAAAAAATGTGTATACACGGTTTGAAGGTGTAGAACAACGTGACTGATTCTGGCATAATGAAACTAATCACATATGAGTGTATAAAAACCCTGGCCTACGAATGGAAACATGGATTATCCTTCTTCCACTTCGTCCAGTTTTAAAGACGATGATCCAAATGACTTTATTTGATTAGTACACCAGCGCGAAATTGCTTTTAAAGTATAAGTGTGATGAGAATGCTTGCAAATGTGGTTGTTTCTTTTTCAATCCCAGGGCGTTTGGCCTCTTACATTTGTGTAGTCTGTAGTATACAAGTTGATCATGACAAACTTATCCAACGTGGATAACAATTTCACCACTCTTTAAAGACAAGCGGATCCTGTTTATTGAACTCCTTTTACATGACCAGTACAAACAACACGAAATCAGTGGTATTTTGTGCGATGAAAATAATTAAAAATATGAAAGAAATCGAGTACAACCTTTCATCTGAAAGCTTTTACTCGTCAACATCAACGGTTTGCGACCAGTTGTCCAGCACACTTTTCATTTCAATATAAAGGAGTAATGTTGTTGTTGAGTTGTCTGCAGGCAATAGGTTTATTTTTGGTTTCCAATGTTATTTCATTCATAAATGCAACAAAAATGTGATTTACTTCATGCAAATGTAAACAGGATTGCGTTACATATTTTTCCAACATTAATAATTTTAATAATTTGTCTGGCTCAATGTTACGATTAAATTTCCCGAGGGAATTATATGTGAATTTGCACGATTGTCGATGAAGGCATCTATGTTCTTTGCCTCAACATTCCCAAAATAATCTACTTATTTTACGGTTACTTATTTAATGTTTTTTCACATGAAAAGCATTTCATCCAAGGTCACAAATAATTTTTACTATTCAAGTTTCCGTTACACTCGTATGCAAATCTATGCATCAAGTTTCAGTGGTGGATTTTGTTCATCGCTTTTCTGATACGATCAAATTATAAATCAGAATTGCGATTTAATGATCAAAATATGTTATATGAACATTAGTTGGTCATTTAATTATGGTCGTATCTAATCTATGGTGAGTTAAAATCAGGAAGTCGACCATTGAGCAGACCGCACTTGCGGTACAAAGACGTTTGCAAAAGAGATATGAAAGCTCCTGGCATTGACCTTTCGAGTTGGGAAAAGCTTGCACATGACCGGTCACATTGGAAACACTGTGTATAGAGTCGTTTGCAAGCTGGGGAGGAGCAGCTACAGCTCTTGGCTGCTGAACGCTGATCACACCGCCGGCGTGCAACTGACGGCGATCGACCGAGTTCTGACTATCGTTGCAAGCGCTGTGGGAGAGATTGTTCCTCCTGAATCGAACTGCTTATTTATTCGAAAGCTGTGGAACATGAAAACGTTGTGTGATTGTGATGTACATCCGTGCTCGGCATCGACCGAATGAGGCCAACATGTTGTATGTTGTAGGGTCACAAAAAGCATAGATTCACAATTGACATATCATAGAAAATATTCGTTCATGGAGAAACAATAACATAATCTTGAAATATCACGTATAGCCCAGTTGAATACATATCATAAGTCAATACACTGGTGTTGTAAAATCGTTATGAAACAAATGCGTCCAAATTTTGTATAAAAGTTTTGACTCTGGGAGCGTTAACAATAGTTTCGGGGAAGACATTCCAAAGGAAACAGATAAGTACAGAATAAAAATATCAGCGAAAGCTCATACGGGAATGGGGAATTTCTAGTGCAGCAGAGGGCCTGCGTGTAAGTTGTGGCTCACGGTAATTAAGTAGATGTTATAAAGAATGATGTGGGGTATGTAATATTTTGTATGCAAGTATCAAATCATCATGAAGGCTTCTATGACGGCGGGTTAGGAGTCTCTGTTTTAATAATCGTTACTCGTACATCAGTTTCCGGAAACCACTAACGAGTTTGGTTGCACAATGGTAATGAAATCAGCAATAGTATATCCTTTTGTGCCAGGGATCCAAGCTTGAGCATGTTCCTGGTTCGAATTAGTAGGTTTACCGAATATGGACATCGGTACAAACGAGGTTGTTTAGAAAATTTGTCGCAGCATACCTAAATCCTGGATGCGCCCTTGTAGATGACCTCACAATGCACGCTGTTCTCCAGGCTGCAGCATACCGAGACACAATATCAGACAATAACATCAAAATAATTTACCTACGGTCAAATTTTTGAACAACATTGTATGCAAAATCGCTTTCCTTCACAAAACATAAAAAGCTAACAAGACTCAATCCAACGATATCCGTATCACACCATGTTTTGTGCGTCCTTGTCGGGTACGTTGAACACCATAACCAAAGTCAATTATTCGTACGCTAAACACGTTCACTCATAAATCCCTTAAAATCAGATAATAGCAATCGGCAAACGTGTGTTTATGCAGATGGCGAAGAATGTATCATATGATAATTTTGCACAAGCAAATCTCGCTACCAAAGTCCATCTGTGTTGATTGTCACTTCCATCTTATTTGTCAATCGATTTCGTGACAATCGATACACTTGAAATCTTATTCAAGCGCTTAACCGATCTTGACTAATTGCTTATCGTTCGTCAGCTCCTATTTCTGAAGAGGCTATCATTCGAAACATCAGGAAACTGGAATTTTAAGAGGTCTCCGATCGTTGTCTCCGGTATTTTCTGCAGTTGTGTTTTGTGTTGCTCACAATCGATTGTGATGTACATCCATGGTCAACATCGATCGAAGGAGGCCAACAACTTTTAGATAGTGCATGGCACGTCTCTGCGATCCTGCAATCAGCATGACTGGAATGTTTCTGCACAGATTTGCTAGCTAGCGACAAGCGGGCCAAAATGTAATTATTTTTGAGCAGTCTATTAATTCAGCAGTTTGATGCGATACAAATATTCAGATCTGCTTATTTTCCTAATATATACTTTTAGGTTGCTCATATTATGTTGAATAACAATTTTGAACATGTTTACTGCACTATTTATTTGTAATAGGTTCATCGCAATGTACACACAGAAAAATCATTTCAGGAACCGACTTTGATCATGATATGAAAAAAATATGTTGAAAGTTTTATTTGAATTTCCTTGAAGATGAAGATAATGTCCCAAATGGAGTTATATTTTTATGACACTTTTTAATAGAGTGCTGACAAAGAACCGCGATCTTACCGACTGCAAAAAGCCAGAAACTGGTGGTAGTGTGGAGTGTAAGTGCTGTGAGTAGTATAATACATCATTCGTTTATATGCGCCTGGTGCGCTTGGTCAGGAATTACTTTGTGATTATTATTTGGAATTACGCGTTTCCTTGTGAGAAATCAATTTAACAGTGGAATACAGTGGAATACAGTGGAATACTGGTATGTTTCAAGTATCTTGGCGTTATTTTATCACAGAGTCTCAAATGGACCGATCATGTGACTGCACAATACTTGAAGGTTAGAAGGTTATAATTTTACGCCTTACGTCTGCGTTCTTTAGCTGTTCCTCCTGATGTAGTTACATGTTTTGTTTTTTCTTGCATTGTTCCCATTTTAATCTACGCATCCTTTATAATTTTTCCTGGTATTTTTGAAAAGGATTTTTTGATGACCAGAAGAGGAATCAAATTAATTTCAAGATTGAGCTCTTACTCTACCGAGTTAATTCGTGATATGATCGTCGAACGCCACTTTAGTGAATGTGACAGATTGGTCAGAGTCATATCGTCTGATAATGCACACCCACTGCATGAGGTCCTTATGGCTTGCAGATCGTTCCCAGCTACGCGTAGTCAACATATCGTCCCGTATGCAAAAACTGAGAAATTCAAAAATTCTTTCATTCCTTACCTGGCTCGATATTTGGTTGATCATACAAAAGTTATTTTCGATTTGAGGAAGAAACTGACAGTATAATAACTGATGTGGGATCATCTTTATTTGACATGCATTTTTTTTAAAATGTTCATTTCATTACGTGTGGCCGAATTAATTGTATCGCTGAAAATTCGTGTACTCGAATGAAGCCATTTTTCTTCTTCTTCTTAACATTGTTTACTACATTGCCACTGTTTCAAGACTCACTGAACGTGATTTTATTGCTTCAATTTGATGATGGTACACAGGTAAAAACCGGTAGTGGTGTGTAAGTGAAGCGTATGTTAGAACCACAATAAGAACATGTTCTTTTCATGTACACGAGTTTCCAGCTATCAAATCAATTTCACAACAGAAAAAAAGATTTAATATTGGTTATTTAATTATTATTAGGGTAGGCAGTCAATAAAAATCCCGTCTCTAATTCCTGAATTACCCATATTTCATCAACAGAATTGCGAGAAAGGCAAAGGACGAAAGAATCCCGGAAATGTCTATGAATAGGTGTTGGCTTCGCGGAAATAAGAACGATTTGCAAGCCATAAGGACCTCACGCATTTAATGTGAGTTATAAGACGAAATGTCTGTGATCAATTTGTCATAACCATATAAGAGTCAATTGGCGACCATATCTCGGATTATCTCGTTTGAGGCACAACACAATCGTGCGTTAACCTTAATACCTCAACTGATCGACAAGCTTTTCAAGAAAACCGGGGAAAATGCAGTAAAAAAGAAAATATCTAAATACATTGTGTGATGCTGAGACGAAACGGAGACAATGGGTTTCTAAAGATAGCTGGCGAACTTTCAAGTATTGAGCGGTCATATTATGCAAGGTAATTCAAGGATTTTAATGGTCTAAAATGCAACAAGCTTAACAACAACCATAGGATGGTAAAAATTGAAATTTAAATGTATGAGGCTAGTTGAGTCTGGATGATATCGTAACGCCAAGAAACTTGAACCAAGAGCATCTGCTTATCGCCGAACCATTGAAAGAATCATATAAAAATTTTAAAGCAGGTTTTTATATAGCTAAATAAACAAGTTGAAAAAGATTATTTTGGTACATTTTCTAAGGATTTAAAGTTTTGCCCCGTGTGTGAGATGACTACAGGCCAATGTTATCGATCGTTCATAATGATGGCGGTTGTATAAAAGCAAGGCCACTTGGCAGTTTTCGTTTTGAGTGCAACAATTAAGGGAAACACCCAAGATTACAAATGTAAATATAAAATGAGAAGTATAAAATCATTGTGGACTGCAAGACACCGCGAAGAAAGCTGATCGGACTGGAAACTTTGCCATCTACGACTGTATATAGCATACGGCCATTAACGAAGGAGGCAAGCTAGTGAAGTTTTTGCTGAGTGACAATATAGACAGCAAGACTTTAAAGCAAAGAACTCTTGACATTGCTGTTGAAAGCAAGTTAAATTTATGCATTGTATAAAATTCAATATATGCGAAGTGTCCTGATCAAAATTAATATGAAAATCATCTCATTCCTGGTTGCATTGATTAAGGCGTATAAACCCTCTGACCGAGACCTGAGGCGAGAAAGGAGCACATTTAATATCGCAGGAGGATTGGATGATTTTAGTTCAGGATCATATTTATCAGGTTTAAAGTTCTTACCACGGTCGCTCAACAGAATGCATGTACTGCTCAAACGCGGGACGTTATAACTGACAAAGCCTCTCGAAACCGTGAATTTTTCAGCTTAACTATTTTTAGTTAAAACTTCAAAATATTGAAAAGACACTGGTAGTAATTCGTAAATAAAATTGAGGAGACATATGATATTATTTTGCATATCGCATATACTCCTGGTGACGTACATTCATTAACTAATCGAGGAATATTTTTTATTATTTTTAAAACACCTTTCCCCATCTTCAATTAAATTTATATTTTCGAAATGTTCTTCTATTATACTGCTCTTTTTCTAAAACCTTTCTGTTAATAATAAGTTCTTTCTAAATTATTTCGCGTGTAAACTTGATTTCATACGAATGCATCATGGAAATAGTTTAATAAACTCAAACGTTTCGTTTTGTCATCGACTTATTGATGATATTCCCACCGAAAACTCTCACTCACAACACACGATACGAACTGAAACTCAATAAATTTCTACAGCCCGATCAAAAGTTATAATATCGCCATCTCGCGCATCACTGTATTCGCATTCTTTGATCCTATTTCACCTCAAAATATCTCTGTCAAAAAGAATTACTCAATTGCGAAAATAGCAATTGTGTACCATGTCATTTTTGTATGAAACCTCAACATCAATCTATAATTTCACAACATTTTCGAAAACTGCATTTAATTTCTTGTGTTTTTTTTAATCCACAGAAAAACAGGAATAAGCTCGGAGAAGAAACAAGCTGCCGACGTGTAACGTTCGTATTTACCCTCTCCGGAGAAACAGATTGTAAACATCTGTTTTACTGAGCAATATGTATTTAGATACAAAAACAAAATATTCCACTATCAGAAACGACATCAAAAGCGAATATATCCCCGATATATTTGCATGCAGAATAACAAGACACAAGCAGTTTACACACTTCAAAGTGAACCATTATATTTCACCCAAATGTGCATCATTTTCTGAAGGCGGTATTCATTAATCATGGATATATTCGTTTACTTGACAAGTTATGTTTAGTTTGCTAATTAGGATTTTCACTATCAGCATTGTTGACAGAAAAATAATTATTTCTAGTCGATTTACGATGGGAACTTATCGAGACAGCTCAAACTTTCTAGCATTTGATCAGGGAGAACAAAAATTTCGAAAATAAATTTCGGCAGTTTCTGGGTAGTCGAATCGGGAAAATTGAGCATTGATAAGTTCAATTATAACTTTCCCTCACAGATAATCTGTCAGCGAATATATCTGTCGAGTTAAGGCAAACCTGATTTGGTAAACAAATCTAGATAACCATTAGTGTTTTGAACAAGGTTGTATTCAATCCGTGGTAGATGCCACAAATATTATAACATTTATTTCATGCAATCGGTTCCTTTCAAGATGAGCGTATTAAAGCATGCCATGGAAGAGCAAATAAGGGCGCTGGAAACAACCAAACCAATCTGTTCAACATTTATGATTTCCTCTCATATGGCAATCATAGATTTTCCTTGAGCCACACAGTCCACTCACACAAACATCACCAATATCTTGTCTAATAAAACCACAATGCTGCAGAATAATTTAACTCTCCATGTAAAGCAATTCGTTAAACGTTCGCACAATCGGAAGATTTTCAATGCGATCCCCTTTATAATCCATCATTTGTAAAATGTCAGCGATAAACTTGTTGATTTCTTGCGTGTTATACTTGGTTCTTACGTTCTCAAGTGGACTGAACCAACCCTGAATCGCAATCTTGCAAGTGAATTACAAGTCCCGTCCTGCACAACAATCGAGTCAGGTTTACAGTAGCTGGATTGAATGCGGTGTATGCAACTCGTAATAAGCATGAACAGTTTTTTCATCACTCAAGAGAATGATTCATCTTTCCCTACCTTACAGTAATACATCGAATGAATACATTGTGTGTGAAATTGATTTTCGCGATAATTTTGCTTTTACACCTTGTTGATCAGTGTCTTGCAAGATTTTACCACACGATGATTGAGCCGATATTGATGAAGCGCTACACTGACGAAATCTACTAAAACTAGTGCGTGTTGGGTGAGTTAACTCTTACTTTCAACAAAGTTCCTTAATTTCGTAATTAAGTAGGACGGATTAATTATTTGGATGGCAAAGAAAAGCTGTATATCATGTAGTCGAGAAAGAAATGACGTGTAAATTGTTCGAAGAAATCACCTCATAGATAAACAACTACGTAAAATGACGATTAGTAAACAGACGCGAACTACATGCACAAGGATACACGGTGCAGACGGCAACGGAAGCAGCGGCAGACCGGAACTACTGGCGTGGGGTTGTCTTCACCTCATGTGCCACCCGGCACGGAGCCGACTGAGTGAGTGAGTGAGCGTTGATTAGCGTACAATTTACGACAAGGGAAAGTGATATTTGCCAGCAATAATAAAGTATCTCCTTTGTGCTGCATTATATTGAAAGATTACCAACGTCTATTAGCGTCTCTCCTCTGGGTAGCAGCACTGCAGATCTAATGATGTGTGCGAGAAAGCCTTTTATTAGTGTAGTATAGAGGGTTAGTAAAACCGTGCCTTACTCTGCTGCGTTTTCATCCAAAATTTGTTAGCAGATGAATATATTTAGGTAGCTATTTCGAGCTTGACTCCGGAAAGCTACCAATAACCACAACAGCTCATTATATAATCATTGATTTCAGTATGTATATTTTATGAAGATTTTGAAATTCACTTATGTTTATACACAAAAAACTTTCATATTAAAGTCTACAGGCATCATGGATTTTTTGGCTTGGAGTATCTCGTGTAGTAATTGTAACCCATTTTTGAAACATTCTTAGTTTGGAAAGGAA
Organism: Atriophallophorus winterbourni; assembly: GCA_013407085.1. NCBI lineage: Eukaryota > Metazoa > Platyhelminthes > Trematoda > Plagiorchiida > Microphallidae > Atriophallophorus > Atriophallophorus winterbourni. The sequence goes on along the minus strand of JACCGJ010008706.1, from coordinate 48,278 downwards.
ATATATTCTACACCTACATGCATGCAGTTCCAACGGTTTCGTGGTGTGTGCACTCATCAGGCAGGGACATGTGCTTGACACCGTGGAAGAATGGTAAACTAGTTGCGCTTGTATACCACTGTTGGATGAGGTTGTTACGACAAAAATGCATATTTGCATGCGTTTTCATCACACACACAAACTCATACACCATGACTGGTTTTCTGCTGCATACACTCACCAGGTGTGGACAGTAAGTTCAGATCCGCATGGGCTTGAATCAGTGGAAGAATGTAAAACAAGTTCTGGGGCTAATTTGTTTCACTTTATTGTAAAAATATATTCGAATATTGCAGTAAATTGTGAGTATAAAAGCTAGCTTAACACCTTTCTTGAATTTTCAGTCAATATAACACATTGTGATGATTTCGGGTGTTGCTTCGATTTTGTAATGGTCTATGTTGCAATCAGATCGCATGTAATATTTTCTGAGTTTGAAGCTATCCACGCAAGCTTATCCCATGAGAATACAAATCGAATTATACCAGTGCTTCGAACAAAGATGTAGTGTGAGATGATGCGCTTTCGATTAGTATAATAAACGCCTTGACAGCAAATTGAGTGCGGTACATTCATATTTCAAATCGGTAGGAATTACTCCATTTGCCCGTGATTGAGAAACAAGTATGTGTGTGGTTTGTATAATAAGTTGGCGCATTACTCCAAAATTAGCGTGGTTATTCTGTCTGACCCTGCAGACTTTCCCGCTTTTTATATTAAATAATGCTTGAAGGACTCTTTCGACGTGACACTTATTTCACTCAGGATAACCGTGGTTGAATTGGTTTGATTTGGCATGTATATATCATGTACTCTCGGGTTGAATACCGATGAATAAAATGTGGCTAATGCTTCAGCAGTTTCTGATGCAGTTGTTATTGGTCCAGCTGATGTGGTTTCACCTTAGCTTAAACCTTAACCATGCGATAAAGTATTTTGGGGTGGAACTCCATCCAGGGAAATATCCATTCTTCTAAGTACAACTGGGCTTGAATGATAAAATTGTTTACTTTGTTCAGAAAACATTTTCCAGAATCCTGCAATAACTATGAGATTCAATGCACCAAATAATTTCACGTTTTCACTCAACACCTGTGTGATAGCCTTTGGAAGACTGTCAAAAACAACATTTAAATAAAGCGGATTAGAAGAAGGACTCGCAGCACATAGATGTGCACACGTCCTCTGAATTTTATGGCGTTCTATTTATAGCAGGCTATTTCGTCCGGGTCCTGAAATTTCAGGTAACATTACCATTCTTTGTTCCTAAAGTGTGTACAAGTTTACGTTTGTTTTCGTGTTGTGCAAAGCGACATATCTTGCCAGAAAATAACTTCAAATTAAAGCTGCTTCATCTTTATTCTGCAGGCGGTTGAATCTGTTGCATTGAATATTATTCAGAATCTGCGAATATTTAATCAAACGCAATCATGTTTACAGTTTTATTCTCTTTCGGAATGTTTTGCATGCACAAATGTATTTAATCTATGGCGAGTTACAACTAGAAAGCCAACAATTGGGCAGACCGCACTTGCGGTACAAAGACGTTTGCAAAAGAGATATGAAAGCTCTTGGCATTTACCCGGCGAGTTAGGAAGAACTTGCTCTTGACCGCTCACATTGGAGGAACGGTGTAAAGCGTCGTATGCAAGCTGGGGAGGAGCAGATACAGCTCTTGGCTGCTGAACGCAGATCACGCCGCCGGCGTGCAACTGACGCAATACAACCGAGTTCTGACTTTCATTGCCAGCGCTGCAGGAGAGATTGTTCCTCCCGAATCGGACTGTTTAGTCATTCCAAAAGCAGCAAAACTTGAACATTCACGCGATTGTGATGTACATCCATGGTCGACATCGACCGGAGGAGGCCAACAACAACATTAATACCATCGATATTGGCATTGAGTTTCAGAGTATAGATAAGAAGTTATTAGCTTGAATCTCTCAATATGAACTAACATTTATTTTGTACAACCGTAGATTTAACATATAATTCCTTCTATATGAAACCATTACACTTCTCGAGTTGTCCATATTTTCTAAAAAAAATTCAATCCCTAAATATTTCACCAGGTTCTTCAAGCCAGCTTCAATCCTCTCTTCGTAATAAAAAAACAAATGTTGCCTGCCCAATCGCTTTTATTTTCGTTTGGCACAATTTTTGCTAATTTGTTCACATATTGTTATTCAACGGCCAGATTATTTTGAACAGAATTATTGGTAATCAAAAACGGGTTAGCAATTTTGATTACTTAAACAATGATAAGGTCCCGTGATGCAGAGGTGTGCTTTTGGTCGAATGACCCAGGATCTTCTCGCGTCAAAATTTGCGCAATTTCGTAATATCCCTCACCAACTTTCTCGAAAAAATCAGCAGTCCTTGCAAGTGTGATAACGAAACACCCCGGACAATTGTTGAAAATGGAGCACCTTATTAATGAAACCCAGGCTAAGCACAGTGTTTGTGTGTTTGTTATTATGGTAATCAGCATAGATTTACAATAACCCTTTACACATTTTACACGTTTCTGTTTGATAGAAATGCGTCGAAATGAGCAAGATTGTTGTTCTTTTTTTAAAGAACTTTATCCGGTTTTCCGGAACCTGTCTGACAGTGTCTCCTTGCCCTTAGCCGTACCGAGGTTTGATGTTGCCATCCTTCAAAAGATGTCGACCATGGACGTGTATCCTAATCCCATGATTTTTTAATGTTCCACAGCTTTTCGAATGATTAAACAGTCCGATTTGGGAGTAATTATCTCTACCGCAGCGCTTTCGACGGTAAATATCGGGCCATTGGCGTCAGTTGCATGCCGGCGGTGGGGTCTATATAAAGCAGCCAAGACATGAATCTGATCAAGCAATTTTAAAAGACCCTCCATTATAACGTAGTCGAAGTCCTTGGTTAAATAAATAGTGGCATAAGCTGTTCCCAACACTTTTTCACTGGGAGAAGATGATTTTAACAGTTGATCTTCCGCAGTGGAAGTCAGATTGAGATTCGGGATAAACTCTATTATCTAAAACTTGTAGCCGGATGTGCAAGACTTGAGCAAACAATTTGCTTACAACAATCAGAAGAGAGATTCATAATGTCGGCAAACAGCCAAAAACTGGTAGTGGTGAGTAAGTGTGAGGAATATGAGCAACACATTACTTTGGAGATTACTCTTATTTTTAAATAGCGCGATGAACTTCGTGTCTCGCATCTCTTGTGGGACACACTCCTCATTACAGCACTAAACATGCAAATGATGAAGGGGTTTTAATAATGCTGTTTGACAGCTTTGATGAGCTCAGGTGGAAATCCGTTGTCACCAGATGTATTCCCATTTGCTAAGCGGTCGATAGCCCTAATGAGGCCATCAAGTGTAGTGGGAGTATCTAGATGTTCAATAGTTGGCAACCGCTCAACATTTTCAAGTACATGTGGTAAAACCGTACTTTACTTAGAGTAGAGAGAGGAGAAGTGCTCTACCCATTTTTGACCTGCTGCGTTTTATCGACAATCGGGTTACCATATACAGACTTAATTGAATCCGCTTTAATTTTGTCTTGATTCCATTATACATACTGTGAAAATTTCCAGTATCCCCGTCGTTTTGGATACTAAGACTAATTTTAGTTCAATAGTCATTTACACATTGTCTTGCAGTCTGTTGGACCTTATTTCTAGCTGCTCTTAGAACTCGTGAGTTTCCATGTGTTGGCATACCTTCGAACCTCAAGAATGCTGACCGTATCTCGTTCAACGCAGCAGACATCTCAGATGTATTTGCTTCGAACCAGTACCTCGTTCGAGTGTAAAGGGCAACTCGGCATGTGCAACCGAGATTAGTGATAATCTATATTATGTGGTATGTGTGATTGAAACGCATGCTAATGAGCATTTTGTTCCTCATCTTGAGTTTAAACCTTATCTACATGTGTTCTGGCACATATGTTTGGACAGGTTGGCCGCACCATCCTTATCCAATAGTGGCAAAAATGTGCAAATGTTTTCACTTCCTCCATTGATTTAAGCGCATGTCGATTCTGATAGTTGCGCCCCTATCTCATGTGAGTAAACGTCCCAAAACGGGTCTTGATGTGTATGTGATGAAAATGCATGAAAATGTGCATTAGTGTATATTTTAACCTTGACATTAACAGACTTGACGCTCAAATTTACTTTCTACCGTTTTTTGGTGAATCCTATACAAAGTGATAAGTAAGATGAAGCAATCAAATTGTAAATAAAATTCGCATTTGAATGCGTCTTCTTAACTGCACTTGGATTGGTGCTGATGCAACCACCTGGTTTTGATAGGACTTTTAATAATTGGTTATTTGAATCCTGCACGGTGCTGAAGTGCTTTCAAAAGCTGGTCTACAGAGCATGTTGACATTATTGCGACAGCGCCGCCTGCGTTGGCTTGGTCATGTCTACAGAATGGAAAATGGTCGTATTCCGAAAGATCTACTCTATGGTGAGTTACAATTAAGAAGTCAATCATTGGGCAGAACGCACTTGCGGTACGTTTGCAAAACAGATATGAAACCTAAACAAGTTGCGCTTGTATGCCACTGTTGGGTAAGGTTGGTACGACCAACCTGTTCAATCACATGAGCCCCCACTAATGTAGAATGGGGTTAAAACCCATGACCATAAATATTAAACACATTTGCATGCATCTCCCTACCGGATGAGTGCAAACAGCACGAAACCGGTCGTGGGGTGTTTTGTGTGAAGGGGATGCATGCAAATGTGTTTTATAGATATGAAAGCTGTTGACATTGACCCGGCGAGTTGGGAAGAACTTGCTCTTGACCGCTTACTTTGGAGGCATTGTGTAAAGCGTCGCCCGCAAGCGGGGTAGAAGCAGATACAGCTTTTGGCTGCTGAACGCAGATCACGCCGCTGGTGTGCAACTGATGCCAAACAAACGAGTTCTGACTATCGTTGCCAGCGCTGTGGGAGAGATTGTTCCTCCCGAATCGGACTGTTTAGTCATTCAAAAAGCTGCAGAACATGAATATTCATGCGATTGTGATGTACATCCATGGTCTACATCCACCGATGGAGCTCAATAACAGCAACAACACGGTGATTGAATGTTGTCATTTATTCACTGCCCTGCATTTAGAATATCGCAGAACTCATTATTGAAAAGCATACATGACCACGATATTTATAAGTCTTTCTTATGGATTTATTCTCCGCTATCTAAATTTCCTATTGATGTGTAACTCTTGAGATATGCTTCTAATATGTGTTCACATTGTTGTCAGCTGTTCATTGATGTGGCTGATTGAATTTGTGCGCTCGCTATAGGGAGTGATGACAAATGTGTGTTTTGTGTGTGTGAAGCTGGTTATCTAACCGAGATCAGCATCGAGATAAAATCCGGACGTGGGGTTCTGTTACCAGTTTGTAGGTAAACGTTGTATTTTTCAGTGACGAAATTATTATTCAACAAAGTTTGTTTCTTGTTTTTATTCTCTTACACTGTTTCGTGGTGTTGGAAAACCTGATGTTTATACAGTAGTCAGGTCTCATTACTGATTTTACTTTTCTTTCCATCTCAGCGTACCAATGAGTAGAATAATCAGATGAAGGAGAAACACAATATACTTCAAGCGCATACGGATCCTGATCTTACTGTCCCTACCTGATGATTGCAAACAGCACGAAACCGGTCGTGGTGTGTGTGTGTGTGTGTGTGACGGAAACGCATGCAAATGAATATTTTGGTTCAATATACTTCACTTATAGCTGGAAAGATCTTACTCAAGTAAGGCTAAGAGCAATGCATGGATCTGATATTGTCTAGTTAAACAAATTAGAATATGAAATTATCCCCCACGTTATTCAAAACTTCTTGAGGAGGCCGTGAGCATCAGTTACTTTAAACGTTCGCTGTCCTTGAAACGAATTCGATATCCTAATAGTCATTATTACCTGGGCAAAAGTATTCTTATTTAGTAATATATGGTTTTCGGCACCACAAACAAAGGCCTTAAGAAATTCGATAGATTCAGGTAACGACATCAATTTAGGTAAGTGACATCAACACACTAGTAAATAAGCGCCAAATTAGAAACTTTCCGAAACAATATTTTTTCTGAGAAATATTACCTTCATTGCATACATTGAATGCTATATGCTACTTTAATCGAAACTTATAAGTCCAATTTTTCGGATCAAATAGGACAACTGGCTTTCAACCAGAAGGGTCAAGTTTGAATCGCAATGAATCGAGATCCACGCCCTGCCGCTAAATTGCTGAGCTTCTTGTAGTTAGCCTCTATCGATGGATGTCGACAGAGAATATACATCAAACGCAAATTATGGTTTGATGCTCCTCGGTGGTTCAATACGATTCGTGACGAACAGTCTCTTCCGCAGCACTCATAGTACTCAGTAGATCGGTGTCAGTTGTACGTTCATTTCGTGCTCCATGTTCATTCGCCAACATCCGTATCTGCTATACCCCACCTTTGAGATCCCGCTTTACATAGTGCGTACACATTGATCGGTCAAAATCAAGTTTTTCCTAACTCGTGTCAACGTTCAAAGCTTGCATTTCTCTTTTGCAAACGTCTTTGTAGGGCAAGCGCGGTCTGCCCAATAAACGACTTCCTGATTTTAAATCACTGTGAAGTAGATCTCGTGGAATCCGTACAACTCATGTTACTTATTATTGATTGAAACGTAACTCCACAAATGAATTAAATACAGTTTTGAGCAAAATTATTTTAAGTACTCACTACTGATGGCACATGTAGTCGGATAAAAATACCCCTTAGTATCATCTTGAACACTGTTTCCGAGTGGTTATAAATATTCACACTTTGCTAAAACATTATGGAAAATTACCTGGAAAATATGCGTGTGCTGAACGTGACAAACGTATTACAAATTCTAAATTTCAACTCAACTTTTGTGGGCTTCAACAGATAGTGTTGATATATTTGCTCTACTGCATGAAAATGAAATGCATCTTTCCTCAGCAAACAAGCACAGATGAATGAGTTTCCTAAATTGTCTTCTTAAACCCTCGCATGATTCATATTTCGCATCATTCCATGGATTTCCGACCGAATCCTGAACATTTATTCTCTCTATTGCCAAAACCCAACTTTCCACCTAGTGTGAACCATGATTTTTTGTTTCCAGAAGTAAGGTTTCTATGCGTAAGAAATTGACATTTCGTTTGCCGTCGCATCTTGTGCGCTCTGTCCAAAGGGCAAGCAATATATCAACTAGGTTCACCCACTGCCAGGCAGCTAATTTCCATTTCGCAATTCAAACCTTCCAAGCGGAATAATTTAATTTTAACTTTTGACTGATCCCTGAAGCAGCCGAACCGTAATTAATCATCAATGTTCACAAGATGTTGGTAATTTATCACGATTGATGTTAAATTCGTAACGAATAGAAGGGAAATGGCCACCCGGTTCGAAACGAAGTATTGATTAATGTATGCTCCAAGTGAACTTTCTTAAGTATTATGCATTTCAAACTGTGGGAAATCACGGTTGTACTTTGCTGCCGCTTTGGAGATGGTTTAGCACAATCAAGCTCTGTGAGAACGATATACACAGTGGGTCAACTCCAAGGAATTGACGAGTTTTTGAACTTCCTTATCCTTAACACAAACCTCGCGTACAAACAGTGTGTTCAAACTGTTTGCCTTCATCAAACAGAGATTGTAAGATTCGTTTCAGTGAGACTAAAACATATAACGTTTTTAATAAAAGATTTTGCAACAAGGCAATGTTGAAGACGATTAGATTGACTTATACACCTACTCAATCTTAGCATTTTAATCTGTTAATTAAGCTAATCACGGGACTGTATTCGAGATTCGTCGAAAATAAAGATGACTCGAAACAGATACGCAACTAAATAATTCAATTATTTAGCCTGTGATTCATTGGGTCAGGATACAATAAAATCTGTTCAAGCACCCCAATGCAATAGTTTTGGTGCTCTTTCCACCGGAAACATGATTCTGCTGATCAATCCATCATTAACTACCTTAATTATATCTCGTTATGTAAACAATGCGGATATTTACCGCATGAACCACAAGCGTTGTGATCTAAGACACCCATGAACGAATCGATTTTATTCGAGACTAACTAATGACGCCCTGTTAATGACCTTTCGTTGAAATTCAATCCGTTGAATAAACCCGTTGCAAATAGCTCTGAGCGAGTCACACAATAATCTGCCATTTTGTCGGAGTCAGTGGTTGGAACAATTTGGAATTTTGCGGTTCATTGTTGGAAGATTAATTAGTGAATGTGCACTTGAGGCAATATATCAAAATGAATCATAATACATATAATTTATTAAGTTGGTAGCGTTTTCAGACCGAGGAGGTGGCATGACCGAGTTTTATCGCTAATTAATTTGTTTGTTTTTAGCATTGAGAAAGAATAAAATGTTAAACATGTAAGGTGAAATAAAACTCTCGAATGCTGAAAAATCCACAGGTTAATTTCTCAAAAATTGAGATAATGTTAGTGATATAGAAAAATGATATGGTTAGTAAAATTGGGGAATTACAAACTCGTTTATGGACAAATAAATATCGCACATTGAGCTACAGGATACAAAATCAGGAAAATCGTTATAGGAGTAACACTCATCTGTGCCAATAGCACAGAACGACGGCATATCTGAAATCGTGTAGAATTCCAAAATCAATAAATATAACTAAAGAATACCTATCGTAGATGGACAAAGTGACGTATGCTGGAATGCTTTTAAAATGAATCTAGTGTTCACCCTACTACGGGGCGCCACCTACGGTAGCTGAGTCAAGTGCAAAGAATGGAAAATGGTCGTATTCCGAAATGTCTACTCTATAGTGAGTTGGAATCAGCAAATCGAACTTTGAGCAGTCCGGTACAAAGATGTTTGCAAGAGGGATATAAATCTCTCGGCATTGATCCGACGAGGCTGATATAGAGAACGTACTGCTGAATGCGTACCTAATCAAGACTGATCCCGATTCAACCTGCTGCATATATCCCGATGTACCATGATGTGAAATAAAGGGTAGCTTGAAACCTGAAGAAAAACGTTATCACAAAGTATAGTTCTATTTAGTATACTGGAAAATTCTTCTCGAGCATCCATTCAGGAAACCGTACAAAAGGGCGTCAAGCAATGGCGCCACATTGCCTGTTCTCGAGATATTTCTAATGCGTTGTTGCGGACACATTTCGTGTTCGTTTTCGCCAAAATATCAAGGGCATGGACTAAAAACCCTGAAGATTACGTTCTTCACCAGCGCTATGGCCGAAATAGTAAGGTCGGGATGGAAAAAGGATAACGAAAATGACCCAAAAATGTTAGACAGCCCACCCAAACTCGTTGTCTTGAGTTAAACACTCCCCCATCTAGAGAGAGCGGATAGCAGCGTTTTCATCCAAATGGAAGAAATCAATAAATCGAAAAACGACTGAGGTCCGGCTCAAATGGAGTCGGACTGAGCAATTTACACCAAAACCTTATTGTCGATTCAAGCGGTCGGCAACCAATATACAGCTCAGATGTTTTATCATCTCAGGTAGTGACTATTCAGAGGGATCCGGCATCACGCTGTTTAACGCCTTATCACATACCACATGATTCATCACTACTTGTTAAGTCCGACTACAGAAAAGCCGGTCGAATAAGTTCAGTTTACTCCCCGTCATTACTCATAAAAAATACAATTAAGTGCATCTATACAACAAATTAATCGAATTGTCTGAGATTTGTAATGAAACGGCGCCGGACATAGTTGTAATCACAGAAACGTCATTTCATGCCGCATTGTCTGAAAGTGAACTCTCTTTGCACAGGATATCTCTTTTCCGGGGTGACCGTTCGGTGATGGCGGAGGAGCAGCACTCTACTTTAAGCAATCGTTTATCTGTAGTGCTATGAACGACCGAACCATTGATATAACTGATGCACTTTGGTGCTGGAGACCAATGCATTATTGGAGTTATATATCGTTCTCCAACAGCAACTCTTGACCTAAACAATAAGCTGATTAATGCTTTGTGCTATGTAACAACGCGGTAGAATACTCAAATATGGATAATGTTGGGATTTCAACTTTCATCGTACCTATAGTCGGGATGATCATCCATCAAAAACACTTGAATATGAAGCTCGATCAGTCTTGGATTACGCACTCGTTTATAACCACGTTTTTGGATTTACTCATGTGAAAGGATCAGACCGGCCGTCTACCTTGGACCTAATACTTGCGTCAGAACACACAGCTTTAGAGAATATCGTTCATAAACCACCAATCGGACGAAGCTAATATGTTGTTCTAGAATTCGAGTACGTTTGTAGCGCTAGGCGCAACAGTGACGGAACGAAATGCTTTAGAAGTGTGTTCTGCGTGCTCTGTGTGCTGAGTTACAAAGCACTAGTTTCGCACAACTGGATTACTCCGATCCTGGTAGTCATTGGTGTTCTCTCTTACATCACCTGAAATCCATATTGAGGAACGTTTTGAAGAAAACTTCTCAACGTAATAAAATTATACTGCGAAGCAGGACTGAAAAGTGGATGAAACAATGGGCAAAGGCACGGAAGATTTTACAAGGCTACCAACACAGCTGATTCTTGGGCACAATTTACTCGACTGCAAATTAAAGTTATCGGCTTAACTCGAGATGATGAACAAGCTTTTCTGATCTGATTTCTCAGATCCGAAGCTCTTATATATACTTATAAACGATAGAACGAATATTAAACCTGGAGTCTTTGCCATAAAATTTTCGTCCGGCTTCACTGAATCTATTAATCAGACCGCTGACCTGTTAGCAAAATTTTATGCCGGAGTTTTTACGCCGAAATCCACGGAGCCTGGTCAAGAACCAATCATTCGACTTGACCGACCGACCTTGAGTAAAGTATTGATTACTCTGATGGTGTTAGCGCATTACTTACGAAAATTAAGCGTAAATAAATCACCAGGACCAGACGAGATAACTACAAAGCTGCTCAAAAACTGTCATGCACAGCTATCTGAACCACTATCCGGCATGTTTAATAAGTTGCTCCAAGCTGCTGTGGTACCAAAAGACTGAAAACTGGGACAAATAATACCCGTTTACGAAGGTGACAGCTGTTCAGATGTTATAATTTATAGGCCGGTGACATTGCTGTCTTCGGTATCAAAAGTTTTTGAGCGAATAATAACCGCAGAAATAGTGCGCGGAAATTGCTCGTCTAACAAATTTGCTGAAAAGCTTAGACGATTGGACGAGGGTTGTTGATGCGGGGAAATGTATTCATGCTTGTTACCTGGACATTTCTAAACCTTTTGACATAATTAATAATAATTTACTCTTGAACAAGCTAAAGAAACACGGTATTGTTGGAAGACTACATGAATTGAGAAGTGATTATCTCAGCCACAGACATCAGAGTTCTAGCGGACGGCCTATAATCGAAGACAATCGATGTCACTAGCGGAGTTCCACAAGGCTCAGTGCTTGGACCAATACAGTTTCTAGTTTATATGAACGATATATCAATACCAAATGACAGTAAGATGGTTGTGTTTGCTGACGACATAAAAGTATGGAGGCGAATCAGAAATGCTGACGATTGTATTTTGCCACAAAATGATTTGAATGCTTTGTACCACTGGTCATCCCAAAATAAACTGTCGTTGAATATGTAAAAGTCGAAGATGATTTAGATCAGACGTGATCTTTGCTTTTCCTATCAATACAAGCACGGCGATGAAAACCTGGAGTACACCGAAGAAAAAAAGGACCTGGGTGTCTGGATTTGTGGTAGTTTCAAAAATGGTCTACAATGCGAAACCGTTTACAAAAGCGCGTCTCGCTGCTTGGCATGTTACGGCGGATATTTGGACGTTTTCCCCGGGGTGTTTTCCACTCATGATGAACACATATATACACCCGAATCTAGACTATGCCGCACAAGCCTGGACACCATGGCTCCAAAAAGACATCTTACTTCTGGATCACATATTTCATAGCGCCTCTAAGCTTGGTAATGGATTCGAAAATATGCCATTCGCCGGGCGACTCTGACGAATGGAACTCAAGACACTTGCACAAAGGAGAATGCGAGGTGATCTCATCCTCGCATACAAAATACTTAATACTTTTTCCCACCTCCTGGACTTATTATTCAACCTTCGAACTACCAGCAACAACTATGGTTGCAAGTTGGAAATACAATATTTCAAACAGAACGGCCGCATGTATTTTATTCGGTACGTGTGTGCTTTGATTGGATTTCCCTAACTGCCGATTTGGTCAGCTCAAACATTTTATCTATATTCAAATCAAAACTTGACGATAATCCGAATTTCGTCCCAATTTATTAATAAACTACCATGGTCCCAAAATCCTCTGTAAGGAGTTCATGGTACAGCTCAACAGTACAGAAATTGAGTCGAAAGCGTCAAAACTCCGTTTAGACTGAACGTCAATGTTTCAGAACGAAGCGCATTGAAGTAAAACTATATGAACCTCACTAAAGGTGAAGTTACTTTGATGAATCCAAGCTAGCTGATATAAAATGGTGCGCGCTCATTTTGGGTGCATCTTTTGAACCACTTATTTTAAAATTGCCAAGAGTGTGCTGCTGTCAACTGCTGAACAATGTTTAACTAGGCACTTGATCAACGGCTCGCCGATATGTTAACTAAAGGCCATCATTGCAGTTATCAACGGGCAATTATTTTTGAATATTGATATTGTTTGTCATCGGATTCCACTGTTGAAGGTGAATGTCACAAGTAAAATCTAGGAAATTTTGTTTAGTCAAATCTAGTCAAATCCTTCGAAACATTTGATTCACAAAGGTGCACCTGATTAAAGCGATACTTATAATAATGTGGCATCTGCATCATCTACAAAGAAGTTGAAAACTCATGTTTAGGAAACACAGAGACTGGAAACATCAAACGTTATCCATTCAATAATGTTATCCATATGTGTCCAGAAATATTCTGAATACCATTCATCGAAACAAGATTCTAGACCACACGCGTTGGAATGAATATTCCGGGTGGTCAAATCGTAAGCATCTGTTCCCGGCAAAACTGTACCGTGCAACATTGCGTCCTCAACCAAGTCCCTCATTTTTGAAGTAGTAAACTAAAAATCGTTATTTTTGTTGTGAAATGTTGCTCTGTGGTTGAAATGCTATGTCATTATACTCTCGGTCAACATCTTATCATATTAAAAGATTGTTTAAAAAATTGAAATAAAAACAATGTGAATTGGATGTACATTTTCATAATCTATATTACCGTTCTACGGCTGTTAAATACACAAAATCGTGAAGAGATATACAGCATGCAGGGAGCAGATATTAATTTTGATCCTTCTGTCTATCTGGACGGACTTAAAAACCGTCATGACCAGTTTGGTCAAATAAATGCACCGACTCCCAATTATCTGACGCAGAATGCGTGTCACAACTGAAGCGTTAACAAGCATATCGTTCTCACTGATTCATTAGAAACTTTCATTCCATCGATATGGATCCCCGTTGGAAAACGGTAGACTAAATTTTTCCATTCTATGCTGACACGTTACCAAGTAAAGCGTACATAAACATTCACTCAATACTTGAAAGGTTCCCAAGGCTCAGTCCTTGGTACGACCCTCTTTTTGGTTTATGTCAATGATATACCGGAAATTGTTCGATGTAAAATTTCGTTATTTGCGGACGACATAAAGATTTGGCGCAGCATTCGTAGTCCAGAAGACTGTCTGCTATTACAAAAGGATCTTGATACGCTTCACAGCTGGTCGTTGAAGAACAAACTGCCGTTTAACTTCAACAAATGCAGGATCATGAATGTGGGGAATCGAGTAGAGTTCACATATCACATAGGTTCGCATGTCCTTGAAAATTGCAGTGAAGAAAAAGATTTGGGTGTCTGGATATGCTCCAGTTTAAAAACATCACTTCAAACTAACAGTGCCTTTAAAAAAGCAACACGTGTTCTAAATCTACTCAAACGTGTATTTGGGAAATTTTCGCCCAAGATATTCCCAAGGATCATGAATACATACTTGAGACCAGTCATGGAATACGGTGTGCAGTCATGGTCTCCGTGGCTCAAGAGGGATGTGGAACTTATGCAGCGAATCTATCACCGCTCAACGAAACTAGTTCTCAGCATCCGAAACAAACCATATAAAGAAAGGATAGCTCAACTGAATCTGTTTGAATTTGCCTATCGACGAATCAGAGGAGACCTTATCTTACTTTACAAAACATTCCATATTCCGAACCATCCCTTTCAGGATTAATTCACGCGAAGGGATACGAGGAATTATCAGACCCATGATTATGTGCTGGTTGTACCCCACTCCCGCCTGAACTGTAGAAGGTAATTTTACTCTGTCCGTGTCTGTTTTGCTTGAAACAGTTTACCTTCAACCGTTGCTCACGCCACTAGCTTGCATGACTTTAAAACGAAATTAGACGAATTTTTATTGCATAATTCGTTTCCAGAACACTTATATACTGTTTAATCTATGTTCTTATATTGTTTATACACTTAAATTTCAAATTTTACCATCCTATGGTTGTTGTTAGGCTTGTTGCTGTTTAGACCATTAAAAACATTGAATTACCTTTAATTACTCGTCGTAAACTACTAACTACATTCAACGATTATTCAAAAATCCTATTTGCACTTAACCAATAGATCATCTGTTAGATTAAAAAGGAATATTGACAAATCACCTCCAAAGACAAGAATGATTGCTTCAAAAAATAAAATGTTAATGAGATCTCGGATAAATTATGTCCGTTTTATTGCAACTCGAGATTTGTAACTTGAAATCATGCATTGAGATTTATAGAAAATATGTTAAATTTAAACTATATTTAACTTTGGTTCATCTATGGTAATTTATCAATCTGTCACTTGTGTAGGCACAAATGTTAAACAGTGAATATGCTATTTGTTAGTTTGACGCAATCAGCACAGTAAATTCTCGTTAAAAAAATTGTATATAATGAACAAATGTATATAGTCCGCTGTTATGAAGTGCATGGAATATTAAGTTACTGTCCGCAGTTGAGAGTGAAAAAAGTATGAACTGTTTACCCAATGTCTTAAATGTGATTTCGAATAAATTCGTGATTCACGGTTATAGAAACGTTGGTAATAACATGATTAAAAAATATGAAACATTTAGAAATTAAAAGATAGATTTTCAAGTTTGAAGTTATAGCTGGCCTCTTTCGGTCAACGGCGAAAATGAATGTACATCACATGGGCAAGTCGATACATGCTTCTCAGGTTTGGGATCACCGAGCGGTTCGGGTGTTTTCCGCTCATGATTAACATATATATAGACCCGGTTCTATACAATGCCGCACAAGCGTGGACACCATGGTTTCAAAAGCACATCTTACTTCTGGATCGCATATATCTAAGAGCTTCTAAGCTCAGAAATCAGAACTCAGAACTCATAAAATTTTATGGTAGAAAAAGCAGTAAATATTCTTTTGAGAAGACTCAAGATATTGGCAAGCTTTATTGTACACCTTCCGGCTATGATGCCCAGGCTTAAGGTTAAACGACACCCAAATACCGAGATCTTTTTCTGCGGTGTTCCAGACGAGATCTTCCGTGCCAAGCTGATACGCGTGTTACAGAGATTTCCCAAGCCGCCTGGTTAAATGGTAACTCATTTGTCTGGGATCAGCGAAATACGGTGGACAGACGCCGTTGTAATGCCATACAGTCGTCAACAAACCTAACACGTTTCTGTTTTTTAACATCATCGGCATACAGAATCAAGTTACATTCAATATCCTCCAATATAACGTTCATATACACCATGAACAGAAGAGGTCCAAGCACAGATTCTTGCGGAACTCCACTCGTGACGTCTATCTTTCTTGATAAGGTGCTGCCAACGCGAAGTTGGACGTGCTTATTAGTAAGATAGTCCCTACACCAATTCAATAACATTCACGTTATTCCTTAATCGTCGATCTGTTTTATTTGAATGCCGTGGTTGACTCTATCGAAAGCTTTGGAAATATCGATGCAGCAAGCTTGTTCAGCCTCATCTTCTTGTAGAGCCTTCGTCTAATCCTCGAACGTTGAATGAAGATTAGATAAACAGCAACGGTTTCTCCGAAAATCGTGTTGTGCTGCAGTCAAAATATTTCGGTTTTCAAAATGTTCTCTTATTCGCGCAGACACAATGAGTTCCATTCATTTAGAGGTCATCAGAAGTAGGGTTACCGGTCTATAGTTTGCTGTGTCTGAACGGCTACCGCCTTTATAAATAGGAGTTATCATCCCTGCTTTCCATTGCGGTGGTATTTTTCCTTCATTTAAGCTGAGATTGAATATGCGAGTGAGAGGAGCAGTCAAAGCGACACGACACCTACGAAGTATGGCGGGGGTAATTTTGTCTGCGCCAGGGGACTTCTTTTCGTTTAGTTGACAAAGTTTCCGCCCAACCATGTATTCGTTGGTAGTCATTTCACTTAATAATTCGAAATTTGGCGAACTTGATGAAACTTGATATGGTATACAACGCTTGGGATTGAAGACAAATTGGTAAAACGTTGCTGAATCATCTGCGGTATCTTGGGCTGTCTGGGTCAATCCATGAGGTGTTAGTACAGAGAATACACCTGGTTTGATCTTTGATCGTTCATTTATTATCTTGTAGAAAACCATAGGATTCTTTTGCATTCTCATAAGCAAGTTCCATTGGATTTGCATACGATCTTCTCTGACAAGAGTGGTGACGTGATTCCGTATCTTACAGAATAGCTTCAAATTTTCTTCCGTACCAGACTTCTTATGAGCTACCCAAGACTCTCGCTTAACAGCTAACCATTTGTCATTGGACTCGAAAATATGCCATTCACCGGGCGACTCGGACGACTGGAAATGTGGACACTTTCACAAAGGAGAATGTGAGGTGATTTCATCCTCGCATAAAAAATACTTACTGCTGTTTCCCACCCTCTGGACATCATATTCTTCCTTCGAACTTTCAGCAACAGCCGTGGTTATGGTTGCAATTTGGAAATATCACATTCCAAACGGAACTGCCGCAGGTATTTTTATTCGTTGCGTAATTTCTTCGATCTAAATTCCTTACCTGCCGATTTGGTAAGCTCAAACATTTTATCTATAGTCAAATCGAAACTTATGGATTAAATGTAATCTAATCCATATTTTGCCCCCAAATATTAATAAATTATCATCATCCCACATATATATGCACCATTTGTTCGATCCTATGGTTATTGTAAAGTTAATTTATTTTTTCAACCAATCTTAAATCTTAAATCTCTCCCACAGCGCATACAGCGATAGGCGGACTCGGTCGATCGGCGATAATTGCACGTTGACGGAGTGAAGTACGGTGCGCAGCCAACCGCAGATTTGGCTCTATTCCATCCTGAAGATGACGCGTTACACTGTGCATCCACAGTGAGCGGTCAAGTGCAAGTTTTTACCAACTCCAAGGATCCATGTCAAGAACTGTCAAGATTCTAGTTTCAGGCATTTTTTGGTGCCACTTAGCATATATCTTCACAAATATCATAGCATAGTGAAAAGGAAATGAATCATAATCATGTAATGCCACTGTATTCTATTTGAATACTTACCTTGAGTTATTAGGTAGATTCATTCAAACATTATGTAACAAATACCTGTCCAATTCTCGAATGAATGTTTCGACAACTGGAGAGATAACAGTAGTTTCAGTAGCGCAATCGAAAGCAAATGAACATGTTTAGAATGAAAAATGGCGACAGCTAATACTGGAATGTGGGATTTGTAGCCCCGCTGAGCGGCTGCGTGCATGTTCGGGTTCATGTTATTTGAATAAACGTTATAATGTTTGATACCGAGTGAGTAACATCTTGCATTTAATTAACACATCACCACGAAGGATTCTTCGTACAGCACGGATGTTTCAACAGCAGTTTAAAGCAACTACGGCAAAGAATGGGAACCAGAACACATCCTCGTTTCATGGTTCGGTGAATCGCAGAAGCATTTGTTCTACGATCAGTAAATTTAACTGAGGGTTATAAGCCTAAGTTGAAAGTTACAGCTAGTTTAAACAATCCTGAACGGCAACCTATAAGATCACGCATTTTAAAAAGATCCTTTTTGCTGAATAAAATCGGTAAATAAATGGAAACAGCGTATCGTGGTATACGCTGTTTGTCTCTTTTCTTGAAGTTGTATTAACCGAGTACCAGAGATCGCAAATAATGCATTCGAGTATATTTTGCCTTAAGCAAAGGAGCAATTTTACATTCATAAAACAACTGGACCCGAAAAGTCTTGCCCTGTCAACTTAGCATGAATATATATCGTTGTTAATGTTTCACTCACTAGGCACAGTGGTAGATTGACTTGGGTATAATACAGAGACATGCTGGTAATGTATTTAGAGCTGAGTATTCCGTCACACGGTAAACCTCAATAAGTCATAACTACTGTGAACGTAAAACCTACATTGCTACGGAAACGATGACAACAGATCCGTGGTTCGGTCATGTCTGCAGGATGTATCCCAGTTCGCATACGAAGGTAGCCATGCACTGGCATCCGCAAGGTAAACGAAAAAGGGGACGGCCCAAGGAAACTTGACGCAGAACGTTGGAACGCGAACTACATACACAAGGATTTAAGGTGCAGACGGCAACGGAAGCAGCGACAGACCGGAACCACTGGCGTGAAGTTGTCTTCGCCTCATGTGCCACCCGGCACGGAGAGGACTGACTGACTGACTGACTGTGAACGACTGAAACTCGTTTTACGAACGCGCGTCATTCTGAACTATCTGTAAAGCGCGACGCTTCTTGGAAATCAACTCCCGGGTCAATGTTTCTGGCCTCCTCCGGTCGATGTCGACCATGGACGTACATCACAATCGCATGAATGTTCATGTTCTGCAGCTTTTGAAATGACTAAACAGTCAGATTCGGGAGGAACAATCTCTCTTGCAGCGCTTGCAACGATAGTCAGAACTCGGTTGTATTGCATCAATTGTACGCCGGCGGCGTGTTCAGCGTTAAGCAGCCAATATCTGTATCTGCTCCTCGCCATATTGCAGACCACGTTTTACACTATGTCTCCAATGTGAGCGGTCAAGAGCATGATCTTCATAACGCACCGGGTCAATGACAAGATCTTTCATATATCTTTTGCAAACGTCTTTGTACCGCAAGTGCGGTCTGCCCAATGATCGACTTCCTAATTGCAACTCACCATAGAGTAGATCTTTCGGAATACGACCATTTTCTAATCTGTAGTCCTGAACAAGCCACCGCAGGCGACGCTGTCAAAATAGGGTGAACATGCTCTGTAGACCAGCTTTTGAAAGCACTTCAGCATAAGTCAGTCTGTCCACCCACGATATGTTCAAGATACGACGAATGCTTCGTAGATAGAAAGAATTCAGCTTCCGTTCGTGTCTTGCGTGGGTGGTCTAGGTTTCACTTTGGTCTTGCTCATGCTGATTGTGAGACTAAAGTCCTTGCATGCCGACTAAAAACAGTCCATTAGCGACTGGAGGTGCTCTTGTGTGTGAGCAGTAAAGGCTGCGTCGTCGGCAAACAGCAGGTCACGGATTAGCACATTTCGTGCTTAGATTTGTGCTCTCAACCGGTTCAGGTTGAAAAGCTTGCAATCACTTCGCGTGCGTAGGTAAATACCTTCTGTCCTCGTCCTGAAAAGTGCTTCAGAAGCAGAGGAAAAATGCCGAACAGCGTTGGAGCACGAACACACCCTTGTTTGACGCCTCGGCGAATTTTAAAGGCTTCCGAACTGAAACCGTTAAAATGGACTGAGCCATTCATGCCTGAGTGAAAAAATAACGAGCTTGAGCAGTCTTGGGGGCAGCCTATCAAATCAAGCATTTTGAAAAGACCCTCCGTGCTGACGTGGTCGAAGGCCTTCGTTGAATCAATAAAAACAGCGTATAATTGCATGCGCTTTTTCCGACATTTTTCTTGAAGTTGTCTCAGGGATAAGATGATGCCAACGGTTGATCTTCCCTTCCGGAAGCCACATTGAGATCAGGAGTATATTCTATCAGCCAAAACTTGCAGCCCGATCTGTGAGATTTTGGCAAACAATTTGCAAACAACATTCAGATGGGGGATTGCTTTGTAATCGTTGCAGTCGCCTCTATCACCCTTATTTTTAAATAGCGTGATGAACTTTGTGTCTCGCATCTCTTGTGGGACACACTCCTCCTGCCAGCACTGAAGAAGCAAATGGTGAAGAGGTTGTAATAATGCTGCTCTAGAGCATTTGATTAGTTCAGGTGGAATTTCGTCGTCACCAGGGCCTTCCTATTCGCTGAGTGGTCGATTGCCCTATTGAGCTCATCAACAGTAGGGGGAGTATCTAGATATTTGATAGTCGGCAACCGCTCGACATTTTCAAGTGCATTCCGGTAAGAACTTCCTCTCCCTAGAGTAGAGAGAGGAGAATTGCTCTACCTATCTTTCCATCTGTTGAGTCTTGTTCACGATTGGGTCATCAGATATAGACTTGATGGGAGCCGTTTTAAGTTAGTTTGGAAAAATGGCTCTTTTGATCCGTCATACATACCGTGAAAATTGGCAGTATCCACAGCCTTTTTGATACTAAGGCTAATTTCTGTCTAATGGTCATTTGCACATCATCTTGCAGTTTATTGGACCTTATTTCTAACTGAGCGTTTCTCATCCAATACAGCAGTCATCTCAGAAGCTTTTGCTTTGAACTAGTCGCTCGTTCGAGCTTTCTGTGGACCGAAAGTGGAAGTGCGAATCGGCATATGCAGCTTTTTATCGATTCCCAGTTTTCTGAAGCCGATTCTAGTGGGGTTGTCTTGCTGAACTCGGCTGTGATGGCTTTTGCAAATCGCGCAGCTCGATTAGGTTCGCACGTGAAGGTGACGTCTTTCCTAAGATTACCTGACAATTTGGTGGGGTGAAATCTCGTGTCGAGAAGCTTCAGTTTTGCACTGACCAGTGAATGATCAGTGTCACAGTCTGCGCTTTAATATGATCTGGTGAGAAGTACGCTTCCTATATTAGTGCGCCTAATAAGAATAGGATCAAGCTGATGCCAATGCTTAGAGCGAGGACGTTTCCAATAGAACTTGTGCTATGATTTTCTTTGAAAGTAAGTGTTACTGACACAAAGACTGAACTGTGTGCACAATTCTAAAAGACGTTGTCAATTTTCATTGGTTTTATCTACATCGAACCTCCCGAGACTGTTTTGCCAAGACTCGTAATCTGCACTAACTCTGGCATTAAAATCACCCAATACCACTACACAGTTTGTTTGAGGTCATTGTTTATCCACCGACGCTCACTGCGATGCCCGGGTTGATAACACACCAGTAATTTATTGAAGATGGTTAGGCGGTACTTACTTGGTTAACGATCGGAATCAAAATAGGATGATGCACTAGAAAGACAGAGTACAATATTTGCAAAAAAATGTGATAAAACGTGTTACCGTATTACGATCAATCATGAATGATAGATAGATAGATGATGATGATAGATGAATAGATGATAAGGATAGATGAGTTTGTAAGTTTTAACAAACTTTTCTTTGTTTAATCGCTCACCAAAATCTGCCACGTAATAAAACGAATTTACGGAATCAACCCAGCAATTACGTTTGCTTGCTTCACACAGCATAAACTATCTGTGGTGGTTTATGTCGCTCAAACGGCGTCTCTATTTTCGTAAATTGTGATTTCGTTGTGAATCACGCACTTAGCATCCGTACTACGTAAGTATACAGCAATACCTAAGGCAAATCGACACATATTGCGATGGCTTCCATGATCATCATGGAAAAATATACAATGAATCTATTATAGAAACTATTTTGACTAAACAAATCCCTCTCAGGAAAGAAGGATCTATCGGATGTTAGGAACATCAAGCAATAAAAATGCAACTCATTCTATTAACATGCGTATCCGGAGACGACGAATCATAATCGAATCAAAGTTACACCTTGAAGCCACTATTTAATAAGGTTCGTAAAACAAGCTACGCTGATCACGCATAGAATCATCTAGTGATTCCTGGTCAATTCTTCGGGGCGCTAATGTATGAACAAAGTAACGTGTTGCTTACTTCCCCCACAGTTGGACACGTTAACCGGTTTCAGGCTGTTTGCAGTCATCAGGTGGAGACGGTAAGATTAGATTTACTTAGCATTATAACAGTAGAAAAGTGGTTAACACAGACATTATTGCCACCGTTAATAGCGTTCGTACAACGAACCACAATGTTTGAACAAAGAATCACTTAGAGATTCCTGGTCAACACTCGATGAGTTAATAGATGACCGATGTAGTGTGTTACTCACATCCCATGCACTTACACATCGAAACCAGTTTCTGGTTGTGGTGTGTAAGTTCGAAGATGTGGGCAACACATTACTTTGGCAAACGCTTGAAATGTAAGCAATCAATAATATATAACATGACATTATGAGAATATTTCAATCGATCTAGAGCACCTAATTTCCGAATGCTGTCAAATAAAAGGGAAACATTCGTCGTCGTATGGATCGATCTTGTGTTAACTATACTACTTGCTGATGGTAGCAAAGCAATTTGCAGCGATCGTACTTAATCTAGAATCAAGTCCATGGACTTACCGGGAAGTAATTCTGCAAGTATCTAGGCATTATTATATCTGACAATCTAACTTGGATCTATAATCTAACTTCTCATATTATTATAGTTCGTGGGCCTTCTTTTTATGTATATCGTCTCCGTTCTCTCAATGTCAACTCAAAGCTAATTTCTCAATTAATATTCTTTTATATACAGTACGACATATATTGTACGTTCTTGAGTACCTACTTGTAAAGTTCTCGAAGCAACATTTGTCATCTTGCGATCGACATATAAGCAACATACTCAATTATAATTCCCAAATTGCCAAGTACTTCGAATACTCGATCAAAGCACATCATAATAACTTATAGAAGATAATCATATGCAATTGGAAATTTTCAAGGTATGTATGATGGAATCAAGAGAGCCATTGGTCCGAACAAACTTAAAACGTCTCCCATTAAGTCTGCATCTGGTGACCCGATTGTGGACAATACTCAGCAGATGGAAAGATGGGTAGAGCACTTCTCCTCTCTCTATTCTAGGGACAGTACGGTTTTACCACATGTATTTGAAAATGTTGAGCGGTTGCCGAATATTAAATATCGAGATACTACCCCTACTCTTGATGAGCTCAATAAGGCAATCGACCGCTTAGCGAATAAGAAGGCCTCTGGTGACGACGGAATTCCACCTGAGCTCATCAAATCCTGTAGAGCAGCATTATTACAACCGCTTCAACATTTGCTTCTCCAATGCTGGCAGAAGGAGTGTGTCCCACAAGATATGCAAGACACAAAAATCATCACGCTATTCAAGAATAAAGGAGATAGAGGCGACTGCAACAATTACAGAGGAATCTCCCTTCTGAATGTTGTAGGCAAATTGTTTGTTAAGGTCTCACAGATCCGGCTGCAAGTTTTAGCTGATAGAATTTACTCCGAATCTCAATGTGACTTACGCAAGGGAAGATCAACCGTTGACATGATATTCACCTTGAGACAAATTCAAGAAAAGTTCGAGAACAGCGTGTGCCATTATACGCTGTTTTTATTGATTTAACCAAAGCATTCAAATACGTCAGCGAGGAGTGTATTTTCAATATGCTTCATTTGATAGTCTGCCCCCCAGACTGCTCAAGCTCGTAATTTCGTTCCACTCAGGCATGTAAGGCTCAGTCCATTTTAACGCTCTTAGCTCAGAAGCATTTTAAATTCGACGAGGCGTCAAACAAGGATGTGCTCTTGTTCCCACTCTGTTCTGCATTTTCTTTGGACTGCTTCTGTAGCATGCTTTCAGGACGAGGACAGAAGGTATTTACCAACGCACGCGAAGTGATGGCAAGCTTTTCAACCTAAATCGGTTGAGATCACAAACCAAAGTACAGGATGTGATAATTCGTGACCTGTTGTTTGCCGGCGATGCAGCCTTTATTGCTCACTCCAAAGAGAACCTACAGTCTCTAATGGACTGTTTTTAGTCGGCATGCAAAGACTTTCGTCTATCAATCAGCATGAGCAAGACCAAAGTCCTTGGTCAAGGGACTGTATCGCCTCCAATCATAACTGTTGGAAACTGACAGTTCGAAGCAGTACATTAGTTCACATACCTTGGTTTAGCCTTTGCGGATAACCTCTCGATAGACACGGACATTGATAAGCGGATTGGCAGAGCAGCTGTCATTCTGTCCAGTTTGAACTCTTGTGTTTGGGGTAACCGCAAGCTGACTGTAAATATAAAGATGATGGTATACAGCGTGTGTGTACTAAATGCTTTACTGTACGGCAGTGAAACATGGACTACCCACGCAAGACACGAACGGAAGCTGAATGCTTTCCATCTACGAAGCATCCGTCGTATCTTAAACATATCGTTGGTGGACAGACTGACTTATGCTGAAGTGCTTTCAAAAGCTGGTCTACAGAGCATGTTCACCCTATTGCAAAAGCGCCGCCTGCTCTGGCTTGGTCATGTCTACAGAATGGAAAATGGTCGTATTCCGAAGAATCTACTCTATGGTGAGTTTCAATTAGGCAGTCGACCATTGGGAAGACCGCACTTGCGGTACAAAGACGTTTGCAAAAGACATATGAAAGCTCTTGGCATTGACTCGGCGAGTTGGGAAGAACTTGCTCTCGACCGCTCACATTGGAGGCACTGTGTGAAGCGTCGTCTGCAAGTTGGTGAAGAGCAGATACAGCTCTTGGCTGCTGAACGCAGATCACGCCCCCGGCGTGCAACTGATGCAATACAACCGAGTTCTGACTTTCCTTGCAAGCGCTACGGGAGAGATTGTTCCTACCGAATCTGACTGTTTAGTCATTCCAAAAGCTGCAAAACATGAGCATTCACACGACGGTGATGTACATCTATGGTCGACATCGACCGAAGGATGCCAACAGCAACATATCCAATTTGCATCAAGATATATTTGTCAATGGGAACCGGTTTTTGACGCCAAAGTAATGTGTTGCACACATTCCCATCCCTTACACACCACTACCGGTTTCAGGCTGTTTGCCTTGTCAGATGGAGACAGTAATATCAGGTTCAGTAAGCGTTGAAACAGTAGATTAAAGGTAAAAAATGTTATACTTGTATGTCAACTGTATTATAGGGTTCGTACAACGAACCACGATGTTCAGACACGGAATCACAAAGTGATTCTTGGTCAAGCACTCGAGGCGATTATGGATGACCAAAGTAATGTGTTGCTCACATCCCCATCCCTTACACACCACTACCGGTTTCAGGCTGTTTGCCATCGTGGAGACAGTAAGATCAGGTTCAGTGAGCCTTGGCATTCAAGTATAACCTTGTTTACTTTTAATCCACTGTTTCAAGGCTCACTCAACCTGATCTTCCTGTATCCACCTGACGATGGCAAACAGCCTCAAACCGGTAGTGGTGTGTAAGGGATGGGGATGTGAGCAACACATCACTTTGGTCATCCATAAGCGCCTCGAGTGCTTGACCAAGAATCACTTTTTGATTCCGTGACTGAACATCGTAATTCGTTGTACGAAAACTATATAACAGTTGGCATACAAGTATAACCTTGGTTTTTGAGGCATTACGATCGTATATATCTCGGTTTTTAAATGTATTTGGTGCATTATTTGTTGTATGTTTTTAACAAAATAATATGACGCAACTATTTCGAAGAGTTCCGAATTGCAAAATCAAATAATCCCAAATAAATAATTTAAAACACACTAATCCAGAAGATTGCTATCACATTTTAAATGTCTTGGCTGACAAAAATTGACGATTTTAGGTGAGAAACCGATCCACTTTCTTTAGTACACACACACACACTCAATTCACTGCTTCGAGATCCCGATTACGCGTCACTGATAGTGTCCAGAGAGAAATCAATGCGATTCATCTTTCCCCGTAAGAAAAGGAACGACTCTCAGACGGGGAGGAAGCGCAGTCAAATGGAAAACGTTTCCGCTGAGTAGTTTAATTTGTCTGAAATTTTTGTCGTAGAATTTGAAATTGTCAAATGCTAAACGGATTCGATTTTTCCGGGCACAAGTATTTACGCTAAAAGTTGACATGCATTCTTCCTTGTGTGTTGAATAATATGCCAATGAATTTTCATTAGTAGAAAACGTACCATCTCGTACAATTATATTGTTGGTCTAAGGTTTAAATATAAATTAGTAGATGGATCATTATGGGTATAAATGTTTCACAATGACTTACAGATTTATTTCAAGTATGATATTGACTACGAGCGTTACTAAAAACTACAATTGAAATTGTTTGTTATCTACAAAATAAAGTTGTATTTAAACAATGTCTGTTCGCTTTCTTCGGCCGATGTCTACCATGAATGTCATCACAAGCGTATGTCGACTTCCTGCCTCACAGCTGCATTTATCCCCTTCGGTGAAGAAAACTTCTCTAGGCTCAGGAAGCAGAATTGTGGATGTTTCTGTCATAATGATCCATCCTAGGGTAAAATGAATGTTGCTGTATACACAAGTGTTGGATGAGGCGATTATTCGTTCACTAGATTCTTTGTACACAGATATCATGTTTCCGTACAAACATTGAAAACGTTACTGACGGTGAAATGGTTAGGCTGGAAATAAAATCAATAATGCAGTTATCATGAAAGTGATGTGTTGCTTAGATCCCCCGAAATTACGCACCACCGCCGGTTTCTGGCTGTTTGCCATCATCCGGTGGAGACAGTAAGATTAGGTTCAGTGAGCCTTGAAACAGTCTATAAATGGTAAACAAGTGTATACTTGAATGCCACTGTTGCATAGGGTTCGTACAACGAACCACGAACCCCCATTTATCAATAACTTCTGGAAATGGAAATGGATTTTTGTAATGAACTGGATGTACCATCTGACACATTAGCTTTATTTAGCCAATGATTTATGTACAAACTAATAATGCGGAAGGTGAAACCATATCAAGAAATAATTCACGCGGAGGTGGTCAAAATATCAAATGGTGTTAGCGGGCTGCAGACAAGGTGATTCAGGAGAAAAAATATCTCATGCAGCGTGCATAGCGTTAGTTAGTACTAGCACGAACGATGAATATTGAACACTAGTGGCAAGATCGGTGGATAACTACCGAAAACAGAAGGCATTGTATGATATGTCGTCTGCAGGCTGGGGAAAGAGTAAAAACTTTTCTTGGCATCTAATCGTAGATCAAGCCGTCAGTGTGCAAATGACGACGATTGTCCTGCTACTGATATCACTTTGAGCGCTGCGGGAGAGATTGTTTCTCTAGATTCGAGCTATTTTCATATTTTGAAAGCTTTGGCACTTGAAAAATTCAGGTGATGACCGAAGGAGAAGTGATCAAAACCTCTTTCTATTTTCAGTTTCAGGTTTGAATTGTACCACGCACAAAGCTTTCGGGAAACATTCCCTGATCCACGCTTGAGCCATTCCCAGTTTAAAAAACTGCTTCTGGTGGCGTCGTTTTGTTGAGCTCCATCGTGAAATTATACAGCAAGATAAGGTTCGCACATACGACTGGCATCTATCTGTGGCATTGCAGACAATTATCACGCGGTAAAATTTAATCTGGTAAAACATAAGCCTTCTACAAACCCCTCGAGTAGTCAGTGTCGCAGTTTGCGTTTAGATATGGTCATGTGAGGTGTACCTTTATCATATTAGCGTACTAATGTGGAATACTTCAAACCGTTGCCAACAGTTTCACCCTGGTGTTCCCTCTCCGTAGGTGGAATGAGATGTACGTTTGGGCAGTTCAATATGGAGAATTATCTTTTGTGTATACACAAAGTGATGTGGATTTGTTTCCAAGAATGCTTAAGTGACACAAAGAAAAAAGGCGTTTCTCATTTTCATTCGTTTAACCTACTACAAACTTTCCTAGACAACTTGGTCAATAATTGCTATTTGCTCTGGAATTGTAAACACCCAATACCGCACAAAGCATCTGTGTATAAAAGTTAACCAACGTAACGGTACCACTTTTGTACTTTAGATTTAGAGTCCAAATCCGTTCACTTCCACTGTTGGATGGTTCTGCTGTGTTTCATGGCAAACACAACTCCATGCAATCAGGCTTATCAGAGTCGTTTCCTTGAATAATGTGTAATCTCTTTATGTTAGCACGTCAGTTTCTGAAAATCGCGTCTCTTGTATAGCAGCCAAGTCCACCTTCTGCCTTTTTAGTTCATTTTCTTACGTCTTTGATGTTTCAGAATTCGTGATGTAATCCATGGAGCATGGACCGAAAGTTCCCGTTTCCCAGTTTGACTGCTGATTTGTGTTTGTGAGCGATTCGTATAACTGGTGCGGAATGATAGAGTTTCGGTTGCTTCTCAATCTGCATGCACCAAATCAAGATATCAGACTGTGGCGAGACAGCACCTAATTTTATAGGAGCTTCTTAGCTCTGGTGGGTGATAGCCGTCCAATGAAACCTAAGGTTCTCATCCACAGTCAGAAGCAGACCCAGGCCTTAAGCTTCAAGCTGATTGAACCATTGCTTTTAACAGTTTTCTACTGCGTATAGTGTTTCTATCCGCGTATGCCTAATGAAGTGTCACATTCACTAATGTGCTGTGATGTACGCCTGAACAATTCTATACGGTAAAATAACTTCTGACCATGCAGCAAGGGCTCCCTCTTCGCCATACCATTAAAACGAAACAAATACCTAGGGTGATACATTTGGACAACTATTCCGTCGAAGGTCGAGGTGAATACAACTTCGTACTGTCTGATGGGACCACGGCTTCGGAAATTTTCTTGAAGTCGACTCCTGATGGCAGTGAAGGTTTGAAATGATGTTTTTTCTACCTATTAGGAGGACGGCTTTCGTGAACTTTGGAGCTCCACTGCCTGAGGCAAGCTGGTTTTGAGGTTCCAGTCAGCCGCCTTCGTACTTTCACCTGTCAGTAGAAGGAGTTCCGTCGAGTTACGCAGGGCCACGGTTGCAGCCAGGAAAGTGGGCTTGTTTGTTAGAAGCTATTTGAGACGCTTATCATTCGAGCATATTTTCGGAATCGGAATCTTATTCACAAAACCGCTGCTGTCATAGCAAACTTAGAAGCTAAAGCTATGCTACTGCACCGGATAAACACACTCGCGCCTGACATCTACTGTGCGTACGGTAACGACAAGCAAACAAATCTGTCGGGGGATGTTCACATCTGTACATATCCAGAACAATTACTGGATTATGCGGCATGTCTGTCATATCAGTTTATCACTGGTCAAACAAATGCAAGGTAAACTTAAATCCAGTTCGTGCTGACAACTCTAGTTTGAAGAAGCTTCTGTGGCAGAAACAAAGCGTCACCACAAACCATTCTAACTGAATTATTACGAACCTTTTACATGAATATGTTGGCTTGATCATTAAACATCATTTTTCAAAATATTGATCCCTCAAACGACTTCAATATTTAGCATAATACATCATTTTCTGGCTGTTTGGATTTGAAATGTAAACGTATCGACTCCGTGCACATCAGTCAGCTAGTTCATGCAGTTTGGTTTCAAAGAATTATTTTGAGTTTCAATAACATTTGAACTTTTATGTTATATTATGCGAAATCCATATAAAATCGATAAACAAGGTGAAATATATTCATTCTTTTTTCTCTTACCAATTTGGTAATAAATATCACTTTTTAATCAATTTAAGAAAAAACGAATTTCATTTTGACGCTGTCAATTCCAGTTGATAGATTGCTGACGTGAATGGATTTCCTGATTAATGCGTTTTCGTCTGATGAAGATTAAAATTTGAGTTTTTGGTTGTTATGGTAACCGAGTAGAATTGATTTCAAATTGTTTTAATTCTATATAATTGTAGAATCCGATTTTTGAAATTGAAATTATGAAGCATGGAATTGTGTGTATGATTATTATTCATTCGTATTAATGAAAGGATTTCAATTAATAACTAATCGTTATTATTATAACATTAAAAGATTACAGAAATCGCTACTGTTTGATAAGGTTGGTACAACGAACCTGTACAATTACATGTGCACAAACACATGTAGATAGCGTTTAAACCCATCATCATAAACTAAAAAGCACATTTTAATGGATTTTCGTTTCAAACAGCACGAACCCAGTCTTGCTGTGTGTGATGAAAGTGCATGCATATGAGCATTTTTATTCATGGTTATGTGTTTCATCCCTTCTAGGTGTGCATGGGAACACGTGATTGAATAGCTTGATCGTGTGAAATTTATCCAATAGGAGATTACAAAAATCGCACCGTTTTTATTCATCATTCTTCAACTGTTTAAAGCTCATGTAGATCCCGAATGTGCTCTACCAAATTGATAAATACAAACAGCAATAAACGGTTCGTATACAGTGTGTGTTTGATGAAACTGCATGCAAATATGCATTATGCACATGGTTATCGATTTCGTCTCAATTATATGTATATGGGCACATATGAATGGTTGGTTGTACCTACACTATACAACAGTGACATACAAGCGCAACTTGTTTAACATTCTTCAACTGTTTCAAGCGCTTGCGGATCCTGATCTTACTGTCACTACCTGATGAGAGCAAACAACACGAAACCGGTCGTGGGGTATAAATGACGGAGAAGCATGCAAATGAATATTTTGTTTCATGGTTATGGGTTTAACCCCATTTAACATGTGTTTGGACACATGCTTCGAACAGGTTGGTCGTACCAGCCTTATCCAACATTGGCATACAAGCGCTACTTGTTTACCATTCTTCAACTGTTTCAAGCGCTTGCGGATCCTGATCTCACTGTTCCTACCTGATGAGTGCAAACAGCACGAAACCGGTCGTGGGGTATGAATAACGGAAAAGCATGCAAATAAATATTTTGTTTCATGGTTATGGGTTCAACCCCATTTAACATTTGTTTGGACACATGCTTTGAACAGGTTGGTCGTACCAGGCTTATCCAACAGTGGCATACAAGCGCAACTTGTTTACCATTCTTCCACTGTTTGAAGCGCTTGTGGATCTTGATCCAACTGTCCCTATCAGATGAATGCAAACAGTACGAAACCGGTCGTGGGGTCGGTGTGATGGAAATGCATGCAAATGAATATTCTGGTTCATGTTTATGGGTTTAACTCCATTAAACATATGTTTGGACACATGTGATTGAACAGGTTGGTCTTACCTGCCTTATTCAAACGTGGCATACAAGCGCAAATTGTTTTCTATTCTTTCACTGTTTCAAACGCATACGAATCCTGATAATATTATGGGATAAGTGCAAAAACAACGAAACCGGTCGTCGGGGTGCATTTGTTATTGAAATGTAAGTTTAGAAGTGTTTTTTTTATTGTTATGTGTTATGCTTAATTGGTGTTCCACGCGTTGTGGGTTAAACGCAATTAGTATTGGACTGGTTAGCCCCGTGGATGAATTATGAGGCAATCGATTAAAATGGACTGAGCTCTTCATGAGTGGAACGAAATAATGAGTTGGAGCTGTATTGGGAGGCAGTCTATCAGATCAAGCATTTTAAAATGACCCTCATTCAATCAATAAAAACAGTGTAAAATGGCATACAGTTTTCCCCACACTTTTCTTGAAGTTGTCTCAGGGAGAAGATCATGTCAACGTTTGATCATCCCCTGCGGAATCCACATTGAGATCAGAGTAAACTATATCAGCCAAAACTTGTAGCTAGATCTGAAAAAGTTTAGCAAACAATTTGCGTACAACATTCAGAAAGAAGATTCATCTGTCATTGTTGCATCGGTTCTATCACACCTATTCTTAAATAGCGTAATGAATTTTGTGCCTCGCATCTTTTGTGGGACACACTCCTCCTGCCAGCATTGAAGAAGCAAATGGTGAAGAAATGGTAATAATGCTACTCTACGGCATTTGATGATCTCAGGTTGAATTCCGTCGTCACCAAGGTCCTTCCCATTCGCTAAGCGATCGATTGCCTTATTAAGATCATCAAGAGTAGGAGGGGTATCTAGATATGCAATTGTCAGCAGCCGCTCGAAATTTTCAAGTACATGTTGTAAAATCGCTCTGTCCCTAGAATCGAGAGAGGAGAAGTGCTCTACCCATCTTTCCATCTGCTGAGTTTTGTTCGCAATCGGGTCACCAGATACGGACTTAATGGGAGCCGTTTTAAGTTTGTTTAGACCAATTGCTCTCTTGATCACATCCTACTTACCGTGAAAAATTCTAGTATCCACAGCTTTTTGATACCGAGGCTAATATCAGTCCAATAATCATTTGCATAACGCCAAGCAGTCTGCGGACCTTATTTCTAGCTGTCCTTGGAAGTCGTAAGTACTCATCTGTTGACATACCTGTGAACTTTAAGAATTCTGACCGTTTCTCATCCAACACAGCAGTCATCTCAGAATCTTTTGCTTCGAAACAGTCCCTCGTTTGAGCTTTCTTGTAGCCGTAAGTAGAAAGTGCGTCTCAGAATATGCAGCTTTTTAGCGCTTCACAGTTTTCTGAAGCCGACTGAAGTGGACGACACATTTGCGATTTTAAAGATAGCAGAACGAATCTCAGCGGTTAATGTATTGTGTATTCACGTGAATTCATTTTTCCAGAGAAACTGAAGTTTTACGGTATTCCTCAACGTTTAAGTGGGATGAAGACGAGAAGAAACTTTGGAGATTATTATCTACAGAGAGAATACGCACAATTCTTGAGCTTTCACAGCACGTATCTGATCAGCCATTAACGCATCTGCTTTAGAACCCTATACCAAAGAGCACCGACACTTTGCACCACACGGGAAGTAGGGATGGCAAGAAAAATACTCATTCCTGAATAATCGATGCCTGAGAAGCCCCGTACTACTAAACAGGTTCAACCGTATCCAACAAAGAAAGGATAATGAAAACAGAAAATCTATGTCTAGAATATATAAGAAATGGAAGCCCGGGGCCTTCGGCCAAACGGAATAGACGTCACGCACAAACCCACGTCGAAATGACGCAATAACTTCAACTATACGAAGAACAAAGTGGCAAAGGAAGAACAATTGAATACTGTAGAAACCTCATGAAGTACTTAATCGAAGAAGCTGGTCGAAAGCTGAGCACGAGACTACATGTACACCAGTTAGCTGTACGAACAAACCACCCACGTTCATTGATTTCAATACATGTTGATCAATTCGGGGCTCCAATTTGATTGGGCCAACTCAAGGATTTTATCCAAAGACAACATTCGACGATTGTGAGAATTCAGCACAGCGTGGCACTCAACAACGAGATCAATTAACTGGCACCTCCAATTGGCTACAACATATGGACCAATGAAAACTCAATTGAGATGAATGCAAAATATGAACTTCATCAACCACCGGGATTAATGGCGAGCAGACAGGCGGACCTTCTTAACAACAATGAACTCCAATTACACATAACTTCGGAACGAGTTTTACTGATGTTGTACACACTAACCAAACACCATCCTTATCGTTATCTACGTATATTCTCCTTTATTACGGAGGACTTGATTTATTATAATCCAGTTAAATGCGCATTTGAAAGGTTGTTTCCAGGTTCACCATATCCAATTTCTACTTCAATAGTGCATTTGCGATTAAAAGTCGAGTAGGATTCATGGGAGCAGATATGAACGATGAAAAAATGATGAGAAGAGAGTCGTACCTCGAAAGACTTTTTTCACAGTTTGAAGCAACCTGTAGCTTGGTTAAATTTCATCAAACAATTATAATATATATCTTGTGTACCCATATATTTAACGAGTTTCTGCAGAGAAGCTAAAATTCGATGAACGAACACACATATCATCTGAGCTGGTTCATATACAACAACAATGTATGTCTTTCAAACCCTAGTTGCATTGTTGAATGGTCTGCATCCAAAATTAAGAGTTTCACTTTGAATTTTGTATAAAAATACACGTAGCAATGCAGATAAAACGCGGTGGTGTCCTGTCTATCTATATTGCGTTTGTTCGTTGTTAATTCGGTGATACCCCATGAACTGATCAATGTGAGAATTTATCAAAAACATTGCAATCGAACAACCAGGTTTTATCTTGAGAAACTTTACCGAGCACAAATACTAGATTTCGTGCTGTACTACATTTTGCATATCATTAGTTCATTTACATTTCTGTCCTAGGCACAATTTTTGCGCTAAGATTTACGAAATCCTGTATTCGTAAATTTACAATTCATTTGAGTGGATTATCGAACGCGGGTAAACATCCAGCAAAAAACCCCAAGTCGCAAATCTTTAATTTTCTAGCCACATTAATCGACTTTGTTTTTACATTCAGGCACTTGAATGGCAAAGTCATTAGCGACGAAATTACAATGACTTGCTCGTTTGGGGAAAGCGATTTTCCTTCGCAACGTTAACAAAAACAACGCCACCTAAATCTAAATGATTCTAAACGATTTTAATTGAAATTGTTTGAATCAAACGGGCACACGCACACAAACTGTCTGGATTTGTTAATGAAAGGAGGAGTTTGCAAGTTTGCCATTTTTCTTTGATAATGCGGTAACCTGTCCGACAAAGGCTTTAATTATGCATCGAATTCGTTTATGTTAGCGAGTGCGTGCGAAAAAATGATTCAGGAACATTTAGGAAAAAATTGAAATTTGTTTTAAATGTCTTTTTACTAGTTATTTCAAGTTTCGAGCATACAAGATCTTGAAAAGAAAGCATTCAGAAAGAGTCTGTTTCTTGGTTGTGAGCAGATATTGTATTACATTAATTCTGTTATGATTGAAATTTGCATATGATTCTAAGGCGAATGTACATGGAGCGTATACTTACTTGACTTAATCCCTCGAGTTCCTGGAGGTACATAGGGCCTCGACAACTTGTCTCCACTTTGGTCTGTCCATAGCAGCCAGTTTGATGTCGATCCAGGTAAGTCCACGCTTGCGGATTTCCTCTTTACTAGAGCGCTTCCAAGATAGCCTTGGGCGTCCGACCCGTCTCTTCCCGATTGGGTTCCATACCAGAGCATGACGCGTGATGTCATCATAAGGTTTCCGCAAGGTGTGCCCAACCCATCTCCACTTTCTTCTACTGATCTGCTGGGCGATCGGGTCCTCAGCAGCTATCTGCTTGATTCCTTGATTTCTTGATTCCTTATATTTTCTGGCCATTTTACCCCAATAATTCGACGAAGGCAATTATTGTGGAATGATTGCAAGCGGCCAGAAGACTTTGCTGTCACTCGCCAGGTTTCCGATCCATTTGGAGTAGCACGGATTTGACGTTGCTTCTGAATATACGGAGTTTCGTGCGTTTTGATAGAACCATCGACTCCCAAATGGGTTTCAAAGCTATGAACGCGTATCTTGCTTTGCCGATTCTGGCTACTATGTCTTCGTCCGTGTCACCACTTATTGAAACAATGCTGTGGAGGTAGACGAATTGCGTGACGTCTTTGACTGCTTTACCATTGATGGTGATTGATGGGTGCTCATCAGTTAGCACACGGAGGACTTCTGTTTTTCCGGTATTCAATCGTAGTCCGGCATATGAAGCAAAGTGTGCTAGTCTATCGGTCTTTCTCTGAAGACGTTGGGGGTCACGTGATATCAAGCAGACATCATCAGCGTATTCCAGATCCTCCAAATGCTCGGATTCCTTCCAATCGATACCATTCCTCTCACCTTTTACTGCCTGTTTCATTATCCAGTCTATTAGCAATGAAAAAATCAATGGGGACATCAGGCATCACTGGCGGACGCCAGTCTCATTGCAAATGGATCGGTTAGTCTTCCGGTGTGAATTACCTGACAGGAGGCACCTTCATACAGCTGCTTTATGAGGTCCATGTACAGCGGTGGGACCCCATAGTGTGGCAAAAGCCTCCATATAAATTCGCGGTCCACACTGTCGAAGGGTTTTTCAAAATCTATGAAGTTGAGGCAAAGAGGCGATTGCCATTCAATGCTTTGTTCAGTTATTATGCGGAGGGTCGCAATTTTGTCGATACCAGACTTTTGTTTTCTGAAGCCTGATTGCTCTGGCCGTAACACTTGGTCGATAGCGTCGCGCAAACGCATAAGGATGATGCGTGTAATTACTTTACTAGGGACTGAGAGCAGCATGATACCTCGCCAGTTTTTGCATAGCCTAAGATCCCGTTTCTTTGGAAGTTTGACCAAATGACCTCTCTTCCAATCATTAGGTACCCGTCTTTCTGACCAGATTTTCTGCAGCAGAGGGAGTAACATATTAACAGAGGTGTCCAAATCAGCCTTCAGAGCTTCTGGTGGAATCCCATCTGGACCTGGTGCGTTGCCATTCTTTAGCGATTTTAAGGCAAAAAGGATTTCATTTCGACCGGGGGGGTCGGTGTTTACGTCTAGCAAATTTGCTGCAGATGGGATATCAGTGACTGAAGTGGGTGCTGGTCGATTTTGGAGTTCCTTGAAGTGTTCCATCCATCGCTTTCTTTGCACCGTTTCCTGACTGATAAGGTTAACTTCACCTTCCTTTATTATTTTGTAATAAGGCTTTTCCTTCCTGATAAGGTTCTGGTAATGTTGTAGACGGTGTTCAGGTCTCCCTTTTCTGCTGTATCTTCCGCCTCTTTTACCAGCATTTCATAGAACCGCCTCTTGTCACTTCTGGCATTTCGTTTCCTGTCTTTATTTAGGGAGCCGTATTGTTCGATCAGTTGGTTTTTCTGCTTGGTGTCCTTACACCGGAGGATCTGATGTTTCAGCTGCCTTCTCGAGTTGATCGGTGTCCAAGTCTCACTCGAGATCCACTCTTTGTCTTTCTTTACCCGTCTGCCAATGACGTGCTTACAAGTGTCTTGCCAACAGTCTTTCAGAGCGGTCCAGTATTCATTTATTGGGAGTTCAGGGATTAAGTTGTTTAGCGATTCGAATCTGTTTCAACTGAGATTGAGAAAATCTCTCGTGTACGCTCTTCCCTTAGTTTCTGTGTTTGGTACTTTCCACTAGGCCGACTGCCGGTTTCGTAGAAAGCTCTCAACTTGATTTTAATTTCGGCCATTAGAAGGTAGTGGTCTGAAGCAACATCCGCACCTCGCATTACGCGTGTATCAAGGACTATGTCTCCATTTTCGTGAAATCGATAGGTGATCAATTTGATTGGCAGTAACACCATCAGGTGATGTCCAGGTGGCCTTGTGGATGTTTCGGTGTTGAAAGATGCTGGCTCCGATGACCAGATCGTTGAGCGCGCAAACATCTGCGAAAAGTTCACCGTTCTCATTCATTTCACCTGGGGCATGCGTACCCATCACAGATTCTCTCCCTGTGTTGTCTGGACCCAATTTCGCGTTAATGTCAACCATCAAAATCTTGATATCTCGCTTGGGTGTCTTGTCTAGAACAGACTGCAGACGCACGTGAAATTCTTTTTCCGACTCGAGGCTAGCATTGTTTGTGGGCGCATAACATTGAATTACCGTCACATTTCTCCCCTTGGAGTTGAATCTGGCTGTGATTATCCGTGAGTCAACGGGTTCCCATCCAATGAGAGCGCCTGCAGCTATTGAGGATAACATAATGGCGACGCCTTTCGAATGACTATGGTTCTCATCTTTATGACCTGAGTAAATTATCCGTTCCCCGGATGTCAAAACCAACATACCAGATCCATTCCATCTACTTTCACATATTCCCAGCAGTTGTATACCATACCTCTGCATTTCTTTCGCATTTTCGGTCTCATACATCGTGCGGACGTTCCATTTGGCTATCTTTGTTGTTGCTTTCATCGACAGAAGATTCATCTGCTGACTGGCTTCCGGTGGGCTTTCATCAGTTTGCTTCATTTTTACCTCAGATGAGGTTTCTTCTCGATTAAAGCATGGAGATGTTACTTTGGTATGTCATGTTTCTTTGGTTTCAGTAGCGGTTTGAGGTTTTCACAGAGCGGGGTTGCTGACTCCGCGTTTAACCCTCCTCCTTTTGCAGACGGGCTTGGGACCGTCCTCGGCGGATTATTGTGATTGTGTAATCCGCAGGAAGCAGAGGTTTGGAGTCAGGGTTTCCGTCCCCTAGATGGACTGCCCTCCCAGGCTGACGAGCTCCATCTACCCGAAGCGAACTTGTTTTTGAGGCGTCAGTCACCCGCCTTCGCCCCTTCTCCTGTCACTAGAAGCAGTTCCGTCACGAGCAGGCCAGGAGTTGGGCTTCAGTTGTCAGAGGCTATTTGAGACGCACGACATGGAGCGTATAAGGACCTGCAAATCAGCTCGAATTTTCTCTTGATTAACAATCAATTTAAATAAAGCCATAAGTAAGAAAGGGTATTTTTTCCGAATAATGTATTGTGTTACATACAGCCCTTCATTTACAATTCACAACCAATATCTTGGTGTTTTCATCAACAGGATAAGATAAAACGATTGAACCATTTACGATTGTATGCCATCGTTGGATAATGGTTTGTAAGACCAACCTCTATAATCACATTTATCCACGCATCCACACACTACGACCGGTTTCGTGCAGTTTGCACTCATGAGGTAGGGGCAGTGCGATCAGGATCAATGTGCGCTTGAAACCGTGGAAGAATGGTAAACAAGTTGCGCTTGTATGCCACTGTTGGATAATGTTGGTACAAACTTCCTGTTCAATCACGTGTCTAAACACATGCTCAATGGGGTTAAACCCACAACCATGAACCAAAATATTCATTCGCATGCATTTCCATCATACACACCCCACGACCGGTTTCGTGCTGTTTGCATTCATCAGGTAGGGACAGTAAGATCAGGATCCGCATGTGCTAATTCACATGCATTTCCATAATGGGTGTGTATGTGTGATGAAAATACAAGCAAGTGGGCATTAAAGGATCAATTTCAGTGAACCATGGATTAGTGGACGAATGGCAATAGTACTTCGAATTTTAAACCACTGTTTAAAGTGGACTGTGCAATAAACTGTTATGTTCAAATAAGGAATCGATTAGTGATTTTTCATCAAGCCTTCGAAACACTTATGAATATATAATTTATTTGTTTATCACATTTTCAGCGATTACTAGTGGTGGTTCATTAGCATCTTGAGCATATACTTAATCTGCACTCACACGTCTAATATAGAGTAGCAATATCGAGCGTTCAGTTCCTACGACGTATGTGGAATGAACCTCAGCTTTAGAAGGAAACCATTGAGCAAGTAATGTTGTTGTTAACCTCCTTCAGCCGATATCAACCATGGATATACAACACAATCGCATGAATTTTCATGCTTCACAGCTTTTTGAATGACTAAACATTCATATTCGGGAGTGACAATCTTTCCCGACTTGAAGACGACGCTTTTCACATTGCCTTCAATGTGAGCGGTCAAGAGCAAGTTCTTCTCATTTCGCCAGGTCAATGGCAAGATCTTTCATATTTGTTTTGCAAACGTCTTTGTACCGCAAGTGCGGTCTGCCCAATGGTGGACTTCCTTATTGCAACTCACCATAGAATAGAGCAAGTGATACAAGGATCAATAATTCACGATTCGATCACTAAGTGCAAGAATATCAGACTATGAAATCGGCATAAAATCGTCACACTTCTTGATTGGTAGAAACCATCCACGCGGGCGTTTTGAGCTTTAAATGCGTACCTGTTTCATAGATCGTTGCAACACATTGCACAGTTTTATTCGTTAGATTAAAAATGGTAACCTCATAAACTATTCGAGCAAACTCTTGGTTTTTGTACTCGCTGGGTCTTATGGAATATTCGTTTACTCTGTAGTTTCACAAATCAAGTTCAAGTAACTTCAGAATGTTACTTAATCTTTTATTTATCACATTATTTCTTTTTTGTAAGTGCTGATTCCAGGCTTCAGACAGTGGATGCAATCCAATACAATCAGATTAATTTTGCACGTATGATATTGATATTTGAAAATTAAAATAGAAATACATCATTATATTGTGGTGCTCACATCCTCATCACTTAAACACCAATAACAGTTTCTGGCATCATGTGGAGACAGTAAGTTCAGGTTCAATGAGCCGTTAAATACATCATCTTCGAACCTGAGTTCAAACATCACGAAAACGACCGTGGGTAAATCTCTACACATACCGATATTAATCGTCTCCGACTGTTTCGAAAACGTCACTAAATATCAATACTTTCATCGGTATATAAATTTAAATTGGAAATTCATTCTATGTCATTTCGTCCACACCTACCAGTGTTTTCGAACCAACAATTGTATAAACAAAACAGGGCGTTAGCGAACATATTCTGGATTCATTTGAGAACAATAATTTGGCGTAAATTGTCCTGTTCTGGCCTGTCATCCCACAACGATTAATCGAAGAAGATTTTTGTGAGAATTAAAGCAGCTGTGCCTCGGATGAATTGATTCATTCAAATAAAATCCACCTTTGCCGCTTGTGTAAACTCGAAACACAAGAATCATTCAAGCTCATTGATGAGAAGACAAAACAAGTTTGCAAACGATTCGGCTGAATTAATCCATTGTATGATTTTATCTTGTAACGGGGACTAGATGAATAATTGCTTGAAGCAAAATTTTAAATAATTCCCGTTAATGGTACCAGGGAACATTGCTACCTAATATTAGATTCCTATCTGTTTGAAAATCAGTTTGTATTTAACCCGTGTACATCTTTGTCTAGTAATTAAAATGTGTTTTCGCACGGATTTGATATTTATATTTTTACACGAAAGTTTCCAAATTCAATGAAAACCATTCTTGTGTATTACTAGGCTTAGGTTGTGCACTCTCAATCGCAGGCGTATCGAGCTGGCCTAACAATGTCATACCTAATAATCCAAACGGGGTCACATCCACACAGACACTGCTTTAAAATTAGCTCCAAAAATCTAACCCTTCAAATTCTACATTCCCGATTCAACTGCAGCCGTAATCCGTGTATGCATTTTGTGGAACAGCTTGACGTCAGTAAACGTATCCTCGCCAAATAGAATTAACTTCGAACAAACGTTATGATATTTTAAGTTGAATAACAGTGTGTTGACCCCAAATTACGGATATCCCTAAATGCTACCGTGTTACGCACACACCTGAATAAAGAAATCAACAAAAATTTATTTTCGGTCGAACAATCGTCTCGCCATAGCACAATTCGATCTACTTTTGGTCCTCATTTGAAGCACATGGTATTGTAAAGCTTCTTTCTTATTTCACCAGAAATCTTGAATCTTGAGAAAATGTTAATTAAAAAGATATATACATTAGAAAAAACATTTTTCGCAAAGCTGCACAATATCAACAACCTATTACCAATATTGTGTGATAATCTCAACCCCTTCACTTATATACCACAACCGGTAGCAACCCTATACAAAAGTGGTATGGAAGTATAACTTTGTTTAACACCCTATTACTCTCCACATGTTCTACCGTTATTTTAATACTCACATGATTGCACTTAGCAAGCAAACAGCTTTACTGCGTCTTGTTGGTTTGATTAAGACGCCTTCAATTTCATAAATTAACTTTAATTAACCAGCCTAAAGTCGAACAGATTCAGGTGAGTTATGCTTTAATTTTATGGCTTGTTTCGGACGCTGAGAACAGGTTTTGTTGAGCGGTAATAGATCCGCTGCATAATTCTGCATGACCATGACTGCAAACACCATAATCCATGACTGGTCGCAGGTAGGTATTCATGATTCACGGGAATATCTTCGGCAAAAATTTCCCAACTACCCGTTTGAGTAGATTAAGGACACGTGTTGCTTTTGTAAAGTCTGTGCTAGTTTGAAGTAAGCTATATAAACTAAGGCATATCCAGACACCCAAATATGTTTCCTCCATGCAATTATCAAGGACGTAAACCTATTTTGTATGTGAAATCTACTTGGTTCCCATCATTTACAAGCCTGCATTTGTTGAACCTAACAGTTTAGGGCGCATTTAAGATCTTTTTATAATAGCAAACCGTTTTCTGAGCTGCCGATGCAACACCACATCTTTATGTCTTCACCCAAAAACAAAATGCTTCAGCGAACAATTTCCGGTATTTCATTGACGTAAACCAGAAAGAGGATGGAGCCAAATATTGAACCTAGGGGAACACCGCTAGTTTCAGCGATCGGTTTTGAAAATGCACCATGAACAGGAGAACATCGGTTTGCGATCCGTTAAATAGTCTTTAACGAATTCAAAAACTGTTCGGTCTTTATGGCTCCTGCAATTTTATGAAAATTTTGATCAGTGAGATAAATATAATTGTAAATTTGCTCATATCAAAAAAAATATTCTGGTTACGATTTAAAATGACTACCCACAAACAAAATATAATTACATACGTTTTCAACAAAATACGCTTACTTATTCATGGTTTTTGTGGGATATTCGCGAGTCAATTGTTTTATGCAAACCACAATTTTCATTTCAATCTACTTATTGTTTTGTTTCTCACCTGTCCGTGTCTGTCATACAATACAAATCCATAGCTACATCATTTTTATAATTTTTACATTTGTGCATTAATATACATCCTTTCTTCTAACTGCAATGCTCCTCTAATGGAAAAACATTAGTGACACTAAAACTCAAACTAGACAAGTACATGTTCCTCATTTTGTGCGAATATGTTCGCTTGCTTGCGATAAATTAGTTCCTTTTTTACATATTCACAATGAGATAA
Organism: Atriophallophorus winterbourni; assembly: GCA_013407085.1. NCBI lineage: Eukaryota > Metazoa > Platyhelminthes > Trematoda > Plagiorchiida > Microphallidae > Atriophallophorus > Atriophallophorus winterbourni. The sequence goes on along the minus strand of JACCGJ010008706.1, from coordinate 5,489 downwards.
ATTTACCAGAGTTGGTTACAATACACAGGGTGTGCTTGCAACTGATAAGCGATTTTACATGAGATGGTTCATCACATTTTATGCGCGATTCGAGATATATTCGTTTAGCAAGAGAACGAATTTTTTCGTGGTTCGTTATATGTACACGATTTTTCGAAAGCTGTAATTGACTGGTTCGAAATGTAGGGAAATGTGGAAAATCATGGTTGTGGCTATATCGTGAAACGAATGAAAACAAACCATTTAAGAGTAAGGATTTGCTACAAAATTAGAGTTTATTCAGATCGAAATTTCAAACATTTGATCGAGTTAATATATAATCTACAAAATTTATTAGATGTGCATTAACAGAGATTATGAGTAGAAGATACAAGTTTTGCTTCGTAAAATCCAGAGTTATTGGGAAAATTTTACGAATTAAATTGGGTGAGGAGCTATTGAAGGGAAATTTGGGTTCGAGCCATCTTTTCAAAGTAGTATTAAATAATGATAACATTGGCGGCACATTTATTGTGGTGCTCACATCCCCCGCACTTACCGCACTCGGTGTCTGGCTGTTTGACGACATCAGGTAGATGCGGTCATCCATCAGCGCCTCGAGCACATAACAAAGAATAACTTTGTGATTCTGTATTTCAACAGCGTTATTCTTTGTACTAAAACTATGAAAAGTGTATTCATAGTCTGATGTTGTTTAGCAATTTTCCACGAAAATTAATCTCACTGTTTCCACCTGATGACGGTAAACAGCCAAAAGAATATTGTTGTGCGTAAATGCCGGGGATTTGAGCAACTTTTTACAATGTTCGTAGATTCGTGTCTCGAGCGCTTGACCAGGAATCACTTCGTGATATCATGTTTATTGAACATGGTGCTATTCATTATGAGAACAACTAACTTTAGTTTGAAACTTCTTGCGCTCTATGATACTAAAAATGTCAGTTTATGTAAAAAAAACAACGAGGATATTGATTTCAGTGGTATGATTTTTAAAAGTTGAGCGTTCGACTAATTGTCAAGAGAATTATATAAATTTTCACTATGTGCCTTATTATGTTTGTTATTGTAATGTCCAGTCAAATGTGCCATCGCTTGAGAACGCTTTATCCGTGTTGAGGAAATAGCCCGCTGATAAACATCACCGTAGCTTCACGATAGATCCTCTCAACTATTTGTATGTGAAACATTTAGTTAAGTATAATGCAGGCATTCTACGATTATAACTGCTTCGCTACGGAATGCGTTTAAGCAACTCTGCGTACCGTTGTTGTGAATGTAGCCTGAGTTCAGAAGCTGGGGATGTTCCAAAATAATTCACTCAGATCTGGATAATTTTCTACACAACTAAGTGATCTTCACGGACATCAATAACATTGTCGAAATTCGTAATCTGCACCAAACTTATAACTGATCCAATTATTTTCAAGCGCGCCTCCAAGATATAGTTTAATATCAGTCCACGACATTCCTCAAATCTTCACTTAGCAAAATGCGCGTTTGTGACCAGCACCGTTTCACGTTCAACAAGACATGCTTTTTCGATGAAATGAAGAATGCTGTTTGTAAGCCTAAATGAACAACGAGCCAGAAAATTATGAGGCATGAAAAAGGCTTAGGAAAGGCACGTAAGTTAGCTTGTCCAAAAGGAAGATGCAATTATTCCAGTAAGAAAGGAAGGAAGCAAAATACTGATTTGGTCAAATTAAATGTTTGAAGTACTCGTATCCATGAAACAAAGACCAAGATTCAGGATGTAAACTTCAATATTTATATTTGAAAAAGCAATTAACCGCGCAAATAAAAGCAGAAAAGTAGCATACTTATATATATATATATAGAGAGAGAGAGAGAGACAAAGAGAAAGATGTTTGAGGTAAGCAGCTATGACTGTGTGCGGTTCTGTGATTCTGAAATGCATAATATATATATATATATATATATATATATATATATATATATCATCATCAAACATCTTTTTCTTTGTCTGAATCTAACATGCAGAAATTGGTCACAGCTTTAGCTTTTGGGTTGAATTGTAGCCAGTCGAAAATTACAATTATTAACAAAACACCAGGTTTCACTTCCACTTCGCATTTGATTTACTCTTTGCGCCGAGAAATGCATGCAGCCAGTCAAATCGGTTGCTTTAAATATTCATCATCAGCACCGCGCGCATTTCGAATTTATGCGAACATAAAAGCTGTTTGAAATCCATTGGGAGTAATAACAAGCTCATAATTCTGAAATTTCAACTCATATAATGAAACCCTTGATGCATATACTCAGTCTGTGAAAGTTAATGAACAAGGATTGTGTGTGAGAGAATATCTTTTCTCACCCGATTCGAAGAAAATCGAGATAGCCATTGTAAGTGACACGTTGTAGCGGTTTAATCATTAAACACGTCACGCTTGCACCAGATTCAGTTAATCGACCGTCTCCCCTTTTCATCATGCAAACATCTCAGGTCATCTGGTCTCTTATCAATCTTTTCGGGTCATCTTTCCGAACTTTTACCGCATCACACAAGACCACGCTCTTGACGATTCTATTCATATTCTAGCCTGAATCCGATTTATGGAAAGCTATACGCCTTCATTTACGAGTACCACAATACTAGAGAAACCGATTAGTCAAAATTGTTTGTTAAGCACAATGCAAGGAACAAAAACATGCAAATCTTCTATAGCCGAATAAAGTAACCACAACACAGAACTCAAACGTGCCTGTCACTGTTAGCATTTTGATCTGATTTGTCAGTCGATTTCGTGCCACCCGGTACGCCTTCACCACACAAGACTAGTTTGATGTACCTTGAAGGATTGCATATTATTCGGTAGCGGCTGCAGTTTCCCATCATCTGAGCTTTCGAGAATGCTGTCGCGGTTCAAACCCGAATCATAACAGGGTCGCGATTGTCTTCGATGGGCTTTTAGGATATTCGTGCTCTTGTGTTGTGCATGAGAGCGTTGCTCTGCTGCTCTGATCAGAAAGGTCGTGATTAGCAATTAGAATTCATCGAACAAACAAAGTTATACTTGTATGCTGCTGTTGAATATGATACTTACGTATATGTCGTTATTACTCACCTCGAGCGTTTGATCGGCAATCAATTTGTAATTCTATATTTGAACATAGTTGTTCTTCCTAAGAAACCTACTCAAAACTGGCATTCCCCAATTAATTTATGTACCTCTTAACCGCTGATTAAAGGCTTGCTGAAACTGGTAGTGCTGTCTCCACCCGATGTCGACGAACATCCAGAAATTGAAGGCGATGTGATAACCGCAATATTTTCAATGATTATGCATGCTACACGCTGAATGTCTTAATTATACTTTATCACTTTGAAAGAAATAAAATAAAATGATTTTCAAAATTTTGGTTGATGAAGATATTAAAGATAACTAAAATTTCGTTCGGAACATAGGTGAAAACATTTCATTTATTGAACATGATCTAGATCAGGGTTCTCCAACCATGGGTGCTCGTATCCCTCGAAGGTGTGAGATGCTTTACCAGTTTTTTGTCTTGTATTAAGTGTTGTCATTCTTTGTTAATTCATTGTGAATTTTCAGCGCATTCAGTGTTCTTGCGGGGAGCATTTCTCCTGTGTCATTCTATAAGTGGTGCAAGATCTTATTAAACTATTTCAATTTGCAAATGAGGATTTATCCTCGAATTCACAAATAAATGTGTTTAACAAATAGTTAGAACAGCGTTCGTATGTCAGGTCACGGATACGCATACCTGTTGAGCGGCAATAACCGCACTCCTGCTTTTCGAACTACTTATTAATAAAATATCACTTAACAAAAAATACCATCATGCTGTTATTGGAATGTTGAAAAAAATATTTTAAACAGTTACCGGTGCTGCATTGCACTGACTGTGGTTCTTAGATCAGTTCCCACATAAAAGCTGAACTTCAATTTGCAGACGCGGATACATCCACGAATTCGCACAACTTAATAAATTATTTTAAGGTTGCGAGGCGTTAAAAAGTTTACTCTAGAATGTAAGCAAATTTGAGCTTATTATAAATTTGCACTAATCGTTCTTATGGTATATAACAGCGACTAGCTACTTTAATTTCGGTCAAACCAAGGGAAATTAAGAGTTAAACTATTGTTATGAAAGTGAATACAGTGAAGATAGGAAAACCTGATTGAGATTTTGGTAACTTTTTGTGTACAATACTAGTAATTTAAATTTTGAATGTTTACAAAATTTGTAAGACTAATTTCAGATTATCACAAGGTTCAGTTCTGGATACGAATTTTCTGCGTAGATGAAAGCAACGATTTCTGGAATCAGCTAAGCTAACAATATATAAAATTTGTTCTTGTTGGCCTCCTTCGTAATATGTCTAACATATATGTCAATCACAAGCGCATGGTTGTTTCATGTTCAACAGTCAAAATTAATAAACTGGCAGATTTAGGAGGAACAATGAATCCCGCAGCGTTCACAATAACAGCAATACTTGGTCGATCGACGTCAGCTGCATGGTGGCGGTGAGGTCTGCGTTCAGCAGCTCAGAGCTGTATCTACTCGTCCACAGCTTGCAGATGACGTCTTACACAATGCCTCCAATGTGAGCGGTCGAAAGCAAGTTCTCGCGCTGTAAATGGCAAGAGCTTTTATATCTCCTTTACAAACGTCTTTGTACCTGTCAATTGTCGACTTCCTGATTGCAACTCATCTTAGAGTAGATTTTTCGGAATACGACAATTTTTCATTCTGCAGATGTAGCAAAGCGTTTGCACTAAATAAAATTTATTTCTCCACAAGTTTGTATACGATTTGGCGTTAATTTTTAACACTATCCGATTAAGAAATTCATAATGTTTTCGTATCGATGGAGGTTAATTTTAGACCCGCTTTGTTTAAACGGGATATATATCATTGTTTAATAAAATTGTAAATCATAAATCAAAGTTATCATTCGAGACCTAAAAGAATCATCGTGTAGTTTATAAATTGTAACCTTATGCCGTGATGTGTTCTTCATTTTTTTAATTTTGATGATATTATGTAATTGCTGAAAATTCGTTTATAAGTATAAAGGCGATTTCTGCTTTTTGCTTTTCCTCAATATTCAATAGATTGCAATGCTATCATCCACTTCACTGACACAACACAACCGGCTGTATTGCTGTATGCCGTCATCAGGTGGAGACAGTATGGTCAGTTTCAGTGAGCCCCGAAAATTAGTGAAGTGGTAAAGAAAGTTATACTTGTATGTCACTGTTAAATTTGGTTCTTACAAAGGAATACGATGTCCGAATACAGAATCACAAGGTGATTCACGGCGAAGCGATCGAGGCGCATTTAAATGGCTGATATATTGTGTGCACGCTTCCCCGTCCCTTACACACCAGTACCGGTATCTGGCTGTTGGCCCTCATCGGCTAGAGACAGTAAGATCAGTTTCAGTGAGCCTCGAAACAGTAGTGAAGTGGTGAAGAAAGTTATACTTTATATAT
>JACCGJ010008701.1:0-12218 GCA_013407085.1 Atriophallophorus winterbourni | reverse complement strand
TTTTGTTTCATGGTTATGGGTTTAACCCCATTCAACATGTGTTTGGACACATACTTTGAACAGGTTGGTCGTACCAGCCTTATCCAAAAGTGGCATACATGCGCTCCTTGTTTACCATTCTTCCACTGTTTCAAGCGCATGCGGATCCTGATCTTACTGTCCCTAACTGATGAGTGCAAACAGCACAAAACCGGTCGTGGGGTGTGAATGACGTAAAAGCATGCAAATGAATATTTTGACTGACGACTACAGTTGCGAATGCATAATATGCCGGGTTTTAGGACGATTGCATAAGAAAGGTCCAAGCGACTACATTTTAAGAACATAGGGAACGTCAGTCGCAATCGAACCATATGCAATTCGTCAATGCCGGTCAAACAAGCTCTGCCTGGCAATTTGTTATGCAAATGTATAGAAAACATTAAATGTTTCAACTACTATTTTAATAGTAAACGCAATATAAATATTGCACACGTTCTTGAATATGAGAAGAAAAATTGACATTATTTTTTCACTGCTTGGATACATGTCAATTCAAGGTACCACATACATTTGGTCATCGGCATGATGTTTTATCTTTTAATTTTTATTGCTAGCGTATATGAAACTGTCAATTTGTTATGGAAATGTATGCGAAATACTAGATGTTTCAACTACTATTAATAGTATACCACTCGTTTTAGTTAATCATTGAATCTAGGAAGAATAAATGACATCTCAAGTTCACTTTTCTTGTGTTAATGCGGTTCTCTTTTTGTTCTACATCAACGACTTTAGGAAACTGGTCACAGCCAAAATGGTTCTCGTTGCAAATGATGCTAAACTTTGGATGCGAATCGCGTCAAGCGTGGAATATTTGCGCTTACAAAGCGATTTGGATATATTGAACAACTGGTCATAGCGAAACAAGCGTCCATTTAACTTCGGAATGTGCAAAATGTTGCACATAGGTAATGGTTTCCCATTATCCTACAACATTTGGTCGGAACATCTGGAATGGACAAAAAGGACCTCGGCGTATGGATTAGTGGAAGTCTTAAGAATAGCATACGAAATGCCATATGAACGTCGAATGTTGTACAATTCTGATCTATAGAATTGTGTGTACCGAAGGACTTCCAAGAAGAAACTTTCCTGACGTGTGATCGGAAAGTGAAACGCAAGGTATCACTTTCATTTTGTTGCTTGAATATATGTGGATTCAGGGTATCGATTACGTTGTAAAATATGTCAAATGTTTTCGCTACTAATTTTTTTATATTAGTCATCACAACTTTATATTTTCTACATAATGTTTTGACAACTACTTTGTATTGTAAACGTAGAATAAGTATCGCGGCTCTTGGAAAAATTATTGACATATCATGCTATACGTTGTTTGTCCTACTGCCTTGATAGATGAAGAAGAATTGTATCACTGCATAGAAAATTATTGATGTTTAAACTACCATTTTAGTAGTAAACTTTGATTATGTATACTATTCGTTTTTGGGTAAAAGACTTCGAATGTGGTTATATAAATTGCCATCTCGCGTTAACAGTCTGTTCTAATGGTTTGATTAAAGAAGCAGGGTATTTCTCCCCATTGTTTATGGAAATGTAAAGATCTAAATATATAATTGAACTACTGTTTTAGTGTTAAGCCTAGTATAAGCTTTCAAATGTATAAAATCTGAAGACATCGAATCTGTGAGTATAAATGTCATTCTATTTTGTACGTAGTGTTCCTTTCTGCGTCAATATATAACTAAGCAAGGTATCACTTTTAATTTGTTATTAGAATTTATAGAATATACTAGGTTTTTCAACTAATATTTTTAGTATTAATCGCAGTGTAAGTCTATCACTTGTTTTGCGTAATCACATCAAATCTAAGACGAACAGATAATATCTCATTTTCAACAAATTTAACTACGTGGATATATGAGGATTTAAGATATCACTTACATTTGGTCATCGAAACGTTATAGAATATACAATCTATTTTAACTACTGTTTGTGTTGTTAACATATATACTAAAATTTCTTGAATCTTGAATTTTTTGTAGCAAATAATTGCATTCATGAGTTTTGGTCAAAACACGGCACGAACTCACGTGATGAATAATCGAAAGATCAATCATGATAATCTGGTAAACGGAAGTCGATCATTTGATTGCCGGCATTTCTGAGATTTCGAAGTAAGTTGAATGAGTAACAGTCATTTGATAAACCCCAAAAATTTCATATGCGTTCGATAGATATGTAATATTACTTAATAGACAAATAATTTTAATTACGTGCAAAACATAATTCAAAACCCTTTCAGATCATATCCCAATTGCTGTGAACCCTGTTGAGTAATGATGCGAATTTCTATGCACTGAAAAATCGGTAATGCAAAACAAATTAGGCGTCGTTGCGAGCTAATCGAATGAGTGAACACAACATATGTTGGCTGAGCAGCGGTTGTTTTAAAAGGTGTAAATTTTAAACATGTATTTAAAATGTTTTGGATATATCGTTTTGCCATTGACATGTAAATGATCTTTGAATGTGATCGGTGACCTTCATCATCCTAAATCAAATCGTGTATACATGAAACACAATAAAGTAGCCCTCTGTCGACTTAACGCTCAACAACTAATGGAAACCGCAATGGTTTCAAGTTGGTTAGAAAATACCGTATCAATTTGTCTTTTTACCCATTATGACGTTGTATACAAAAAGTCCTGCCAAATCTTACCATTGCTCAGAAGGATCTTCGGTCGTTTCTCAAAACAGATACTCCCACGTATAATTAACACCTATATCAGACCAACAATGGAGTATGCTGTTCAAGCATGGTCCCCATGGTTACAAAAGGACATGACCTTGCTGCAACGGGTATACCACCGCGCTACAAAACTGGTGACCGGGATATACAACAGGCCATACGAGGAGCGGATCGCAACACTTAACCTCTTTGACTTTTCGTACCGTCGTCTCAGGGGTGACTTGATCCTGCTTTTCAATATTCTGCATACATTGGATCACCCACTCGAACACCTGTTTCATCGGCAAGAAGCACGTGGTAGCAGATCGCATGGATACAAGTTAATTATTCCACACTCCAGATCAAATTGTCGAAGGTTTTTCATTGCTGTCAGAGTCTGTTTTCTATGGAACTCACTGCCCCCACATATCATTTGCGCAACAAGCCTGAACATGTTCAAGGCTGAACTTGACAAGTATATGTTGACTAAATTCAACCTTGCACCTGAATACACGTGCTGACTTTCCTTGTGTATAAAACATTTGTGTTGTTTTTATGAATTCCCTATATTTTTAATCTGTGGTTACTGTAAAGTATTTACTTTTTGGACCATTAAAACTTTGAATAACTTTGAATAACTTTGACGTGAATTCGGCCAAGAAAATATGTTGCTGTAGATGGTGGATGGAGTGTTTATAAAATTATGTTTCGTGTTTTGACTATCACCCTCGATTATAGCCAATTTGACTGACACAAGATATCAACTAAAACGTGTGGCTGTGTTCCCAGCCGTTCACATTGTTCTACACAACTCGTCACAAGGACTTGGCTAAAAGATCATTAGGATGGTGGATATGAATGTTTTCAAGTAACGATTTGATTAACTTTTATTAGTATATCCTATGTATTGTACAGCTATTTCATTTTTCACCATAAATCTTGCATCTTGAAACGTTATGAATTTTCTATGCTGTTCCATAACTATTGACAAGTAATACACTTTATCTTCATCTATCAAGATTCAAGATTTAAGATTTATGGTTAAAAAAGCAAATTGCTGTACAGTACCATGGATATACGTATAAAAAATTAAAAAATCGTTAATTGTATGATCATATCCTTGTTCTTCATAGGTGGAGCAAAAATAATCCTCAATGGCGACACAGACTAAGGGAAAATAATCTTTGGATGGACGGTAGTTCCGTGCGTTAAAAAATATAGACATCAATAGGTAGAGGCCAACGCAGTAGTTCTCAACATAAGATTTCGTAACCTTTGTTTAAAGATGTGCTCGTTCGCTGAGGTAACAATATCTGTCGGCAAGCTATTCCACAAGAAGCATACACGAACAGCGAAGAAGTGACGACGACAATTCAATCGTGAGTGTGGGATTTGAAAGGTCAAAGGGTGGCTGCGTGCGGGGAAAACCGAACCAAACTTGAAGAGGTGTTTGAGGGGGTGGGATTTCGCGTAGATGATTTGATATGTCAGAGTGAGGTCGTGTAGGATACGCCTACGCTCGAGGGTGCACAGTCCAAGTGTGATCAGTCGCTGCTCAAAGGGTATATTATTCAATCCGGTAACCATTTTGGTTGCCTTGTGATAAATTCGTTCGAGGAGCGAAATGATTTTTTCCATCCATGGCGTCCAAGCTTGTACAACGTAGTCAACGACAGGATGTATGTAAGTGTTTAGTAATTTCGCGAGTGAGTGTGGTGGGAAACGTCCGAAAATGCGTTTCAGTAAACCTAGCAAGCTGCACGCACGCTTGTAGACGGCTTCGCACTGTAGGCTGTTCTTCAAAGTGCCAGACACCAAGATTACGAGATCTTTTTGTGATGTACTCCATTCAAGCGGGTGGCTGCCAACTGTATAGGTAAAGGTAAAGGGTTTTCCGACTTGCACCATTTTACACGTGCGGAAATTAAATGGCAGTTGACCTTCGTCCAGATTTTTACATCGTCTGCGAATAAAACAAGCTTACATGCTAGTAAGTTCGGTAGATCGTTTATAAATATGAGAAACAGTATTAGACCGAGAACCGAACCCTGAGGGACTCCGCTCGTGGCTTCAATTGTTCGAGAAGTTTCACCGTCTATTCTGACTATTACTTTGCGTCCAGACAGGTAACTTGTGAACCATGTTAGTAGGTTTCCGATGACGCCAACATTTTGCAGCTTCTGAAGCAGTAAGGAGTGATTCACTCTGTCGAATGCTTTAGATATATCTAAGTAACCAGCATGGACGGAACCCCCTTGGTCTAGTGCTTGCGTGCAGTCATTTAGGTTCGTGAGCAAGTTAGACAGGCATGAATATGTTTTCCTAAATCCGTGTTGTGTGAAAGTTATTAGCTGACGGTTCTCGAGATGTTTAACGAGTCGTTCACACACCAAGCGTTCCAGAATTTTAGAAACCGGTGAAAGAAGCGTCACGGGGCGGTAATTCACCGGATCAGAACGACTGCCCCTTTGTAGATTGGTGTGATAACACCGGTTTTCCGTTGAGTTGGTACGGTTCTCGTATTCAATGTGTGCCAGAATAAACCGCATAGTGGGCCACAAAGCTCCAGCTCGCATGAATTCAGAACAGCGGGTGTTATTCCATCCTCTCCTGGTGATTTGCGAACGTTCAGTCCACGTAAATGTTTTCGCACAACCGTAGGATTTACCTCGATGTTGCTAAGGCATTCGACTTGTAGTGGGTGCGGCAAAGACGTCAGCGTTGACACGTTCTTTGGACAAAATACTTGCGCATAAAATGATATTAGGGCATCAGCTGTATCCTTGACATTATCAGTCAGTCCGTTCTCTGTCTGGATAGGAAATACACCTGGTTTAACCTTGGTCGCGGTGTTTACGATGGTGTACAGCAACTTAGGATGTCGTTCCATCTGGTCGATCAGCTTCCAATGGTGATATTGCTTGTCTTCTCGAATTAGGGACGTCACTTTGTTACGAAAACTACGCAAGTGTTCCCAAGATGCGTCTGTTCGTATTATTTTGTGTGCAGCACATGCAGAATTTCGCATGGCTATCCACTTCCGAGTGCGGCTTCGGAGTTTGAAGCAAAATGTTCTCGATTTCCTTTTGGGAGCACAGGTAGAATTTTCATCTAGTTTTGTACCGATATAACTTAACAGACTGGAACAATGAGTATCTGCATTCGTAAGATCGAGATGTTTTTCCTCCATAATCGTAATGGCACCACGAAGGCCGAAGTAATCGACTCTCCTGGTGAACTTAACGTCGCCCAACGCCCATATGGCGATGCACACGAATTCGAAGGACAATACAAGATGGTCACTTAGCCCCAAAGGACTATGATACTGCACTGACTCCACTGCTGTTGCTTCGGATGTTAAAACCAGATCTAGAATTGATGATTCATTGAGGCCCCTTTGTCGAGTGAATGAATGGACATGGTTGTATAGGGGAGTGAAAGTGATAATCTCACGGAATTTGTACTGAAGGGATTGCTGAGTATGCACACTTTTGGTGTAGAGATGTGGGAGGTTAAAATCACCCATTATTAATAATTGGCATCCTCTAAGATTTCCAGCGTTGCGCAACATTTGTAACAACGTTTCATTGTGGGCATCGGAAGAGTTGGGCGAGCGGTAGATCACACCAAGTATACAGTTCTCTCCAGTTTCCAAGCGGAGGCTACACCACATTGTGTCCTCTAGCTCAAACCTTGTGTCAGGTACAGCTGTGCATTGAAGACGTTCGTTATAATACAAAGCAACTCCACCACCACCATCTTGAACGGTCTCGTCGAAGTAGGATCATGTTGGGAAGTGCCAGCTCGCAATCGTTCACCTGATCGTAGAACCATGTTTCGGTAACAGCAATGATGTCAGCAGAAAACTGAGCGTTTAAATGGGATAATTCGGCGATTTTGTTCCGCAAGCACTGTGCATTTGTGTATAGGCATTTAACAGTGGTTTTCGTGTGTAGCGAGCCCATGCGGATAATGTTTGTATGTCCGACCCCCTGAGAGCCGGACCATTGCAGATTTTTGAAACAACTTCAGAGTTCAGTCTGCCCGTGTCTTCGCACGTCGTCGCTGCAGCTTGTGTTTCGGAGGCAGCCTTCGGTATGCTTAGTCTGAGGTCATTTGGTATATTTTTTCTGTGTATTTTCCAATTTTGTCTGACAAAGGCTGTCATAGCAGAAGTTAGGAAAGTGAGTTTTAAAGGGGATGGTCCATCGCCTTTGTAGTTTGATGACCTTGGTATCCTGAAGGTATTTGCGACAACACTTTCGCGTGCTCCAATCGCTTCTGCAACGTATAACCACTGTTTATAGTCGTGTTGTTGTTGTTTCGCGGCCTCTGTTGTACTGGTAGCCTCTGGAACGTCTAGAAGGATCAGACTGCGCTCATTGATTTTCTTACGGACGTCTCCGCCTCCTTTTCTTTCCCACCAGGGTATATCGGCGTAGATTCGAGTGTTGCACGTAGGTATGTCACGTAACAAGTAAGAATTCAAAAGAATAATCTCCATATCCCTCTCACTGTTTAGTGTTACTTTTAGTAGCCGCGCTTCGCCGGAGTGTGGGGAGCTTTGGTGGCGAACCAAACGTGTAACAGCTGAAGGTTTTATCGTGTCCAACCCCATCAACGTAAAAAGTTTGGACCATTGTTCTAGGTCGTATCGTTGTCTATTCACCAGAAGTGTCTCGCTGGACTCCTGTATGTTGGTACAGATTACAGAGAGATTTTTGCGATCTTTGGGGCGGCAACATTAGGTGTTAAAACCGATTGTTTGAGCGGAACCACCCGATGAGCCAGCATCTTGGTCTTCGTAACCGTTTTAGTGACAGAGGAGTTCGCGTCAGAAAAGTGTTTCGAATTATGTGGGCGCTTGTGTACAGGTTGATCATCACCTTTTTCGGTTTGCTGCCTTTCTGTAACCGGGGAAGAGACATGATGTTCACAATCTGCTCTAGATCCGAGTTTACCAATCAGTAGCTCGTTTAGCAGACCTTCGATTCTTTGTACACTACTCTCTAAACATAAAATTTTCGTATCCGCGTCGGTCTGTGTGCTCACATTTGTCTTCGTAAAATTTCTCGATTGAGATCTGCATGTCCGACAGATGTAGCAAACTCGTGGAATTTCGTCTGCATTGATAACAGTAAGGGCATCGACGGTCAAAGTAGCATCGCACTTCATATGAACCTTCTCACGACAAACAAAACAATTAGCCTGTCGGGCTTTGCGGCTTACGGCCTTTCGACAAAGTTTGCACACGTGACCGCTGTCAATGGGCTTCGTTTGTGAGGTCATGGCACCGGAGCGAAAAATTATCGATCGATGTTTCGGGTAAGTGGGTGTGCTCGTGTAGGTCCGTATGATGTTCAGACGGGTTTTGTAGCGGATGAAACGAACTAGGTGAGTGAAAAATCGCGCCTAGTGTAGTATGGGTAAAATACCGCGTAGCTCCTCGAAATTGGATATGATTTAGTGGTCCAAGGTGTCAAGCGAAGTAGAAGTTCGAGCTCTTTCGAACAGTCATAAAATCGGTCGAATATTCCGTAGTTTACTCAAACTTGCACGCGTGGGTTCAGTTTGGTTCAGAAGGTAAAGGATGGATTTCTTTAAAAATTGCGTGTTTCCTCTCCAAGAATATTGTGTTCACAATGCTTGTTATGAGAGGAATCCGAAAAGATATAAAATATCCAGATACGAAAAACCGGGAGTGAAGTAGATTCAAAAACGTAGGAGCGCCGAAATATACGTCCGTTCGATGTGCAGATGCATCTGACAGTAGGGGAAACAACGGAGAACATGATATGTCAATGAGTCTTCCCAGATGGGGTGCCCGAGAAAATGTGAGCCTACCAATCGATTTAATCGCTTATGCAGATGACATGCTGCTATTTGCTAGTTCCATAAAAGATCTCATAGTGAAACTTGAATAACTTCTCCTGGCATCAGGTGAGGCTGAATTAAATGTCAACTTTTCGAAAAGCCGTGTGTATGCAAGAAACAACATGTAACTGTTGTAGTACGGGCTAACGCAAAATAGCTAGCAATAACATCAAGGCGCTAAATGTGGTGAACATCTTCCGCTATTTTGGCGTTCAATTCACCCTTCATGGAAAATCTCTAGACAATCTTTTTCTGGAATATCAAGGTTATCTGTACAATTTTAGTTAGGAGCCACTAAAGCCACAAAAAGGAATAAAAATCTTGCGCCAAAATAAAATACCAAAGTTTTACTATTGCCTACGTCTAGATGTGATCCACATGAAAACGTTTCCAGCGTTGGATTGCTTTACTCGGCATTCAGTACGAAGATGGCTGCTTTTTGCATCGACATACCCGTCGCGTATTATCACGCTAATTGCATATGGTGGCCTATGTTTTCAGCACAACAACTCATCCGTATATCGTATGCGGTGAAAAGGATTTAACACCATAGTAATGTGTTGCTCACATCCCCATCCCTTACACACCACTACCGGTTTCTGGCTGTTTGCCGTCGTCAGGTGGAGACAGTAAGATCAGGTTCAGTGAGCCTTGAAACAGTGGATTAAAGGTAAACAAGATTATACTTGTATGCCAACTGTTCTATAGGGTTCGTACAACGAACCACGATGTTCAGACACAGAATCACAAAGTGATTCTTGGTCAAAGCACTCAAGGCGCTTGTGGATGACCAAAGTAATGTGTTGCTCACATCCCCATCCCTTACCCACCACTACCGGTTTCTGGCTGTTTGCCGTCGTCAGGTGGAGACAGTAAGATCAGGTTCAGTGAGCCTTGAAACAGTGGATTAAAGGTAAACAAGATTATCCTTGTATGCCAACTGTTATATAGGGTTCGTACAACGAACCACGATGTTCAGACACAGAATCACAAAGTGATTCTTGGTCAAAGCACTCAAGGCGCTTGTGGATGACCAAAGTAATGTGTTGCTCACATCCCCATCCCTTACACACCACTACCGGTTTCTGGCTGTTTGCCGTCGTCAGGTGGAGACAGTAAGATCAGGTTCAGTGAGCCTTGAAACAGTGGATTAAAGGTAAACAATATTATACTTGTATGCCAACTGTTATATAGGGTTCGTACAACGAACCACGATGTTCAGACACAGAATCACAAAGTGATTCTTGGTCAAAGCACTCAAGGCGCTTGTGGATGACCAAAGTAATGTGTTGCTCACATCCCCATCCCTTACACCCCACTACCGGTTTCAGGCTGTTTGCCATCGTCAGGTGGAGACAGTAAGATCAGGTTCAGTGAGCCTTGAAACAGTGGATTAAAGGTAAACAAGATTATACTTGTATGCCAACTGTTATATAGGGTTCGTACAACGAACCACGATGTTCAGACACAGAATCACAAAGTGATTCTTGGTCAAAGCACTCAAGGCGCTTGTGGCTGACCAAAGTAATGTGTTGCTCACATCCCCATCCCTTACACACCACTACCGGTTTCTGGCTGTTTGCCATCGTCAGGTGGAGACAGTAAGATCAGGTTCAGTGAGCCTCGAAACAGTGGTAAAGTGGTAAACAAAGTTATGCTTGTATGCCACTGTTATATAGGGTTCGTACCACGAACCACGATGTTTCCGGACACGAATTCACAAAGTGATTCTTGGTCAAAGCACTCAAGGCGCTTGGTGATGACCAAGTAATGTGTTGCTCACATCCCCATCCCTTACACACCACTACCGGCGTTTCTGGCTGTTTGCCGTCGTCAGGTGGAGGGACAGTAGATCAGGTAGTGAGCCTTGAAACAGTGGATAATTTAAAGGTAAACAAGGATGCATACTTGTCTTGCCAACTGTTATATAGGGTTCGTACAACAACCACGATGTTGTTCAGACACAGACCGAATCACAAAGTGTTTCTTGGTCAAAGCACTCGAGGCGCTTATGGATGACCAAAGTAATGTGTTGCTCACATTCCCATCCCTTACACACCACTACCGGTTTCTGGCTGTTTGCCGTCGTCAGGTGGAGACAGTAAGATCAGGTTCAGTGAGCCTTGAAACAGTGGATTAAAGGCAAACAAGATTATACTTGTATGCCACCTTTTATATAGGGTTCGTACAACGAACCACGATGTTCAGACACAGAATCACAAAGTGATTCTTGGTCAAAGCACTCAAGGCGCTTGTGGATGACCAAAGTAATGTGTTGCTCAAATCCCCATCCCTTACACACCACTACCGGTTTCTGGCTGTTTGCCGTCGTCAGGTGGAGACAGTAAGATCAGGTTCAGTGAGCCTTGAAACAGTGGATTAAAGGTAAACAAGATTATACTTGTATGCCAACTGTTATATAGGGTTCGTACAACGAACCACGATGTTCAGACACAGGATCACAAAGTGATTCTTGGTCAAAGCACTCAAGGCGCTTGTGGATGACCAAAGTAATGTGTTGCTCACATCCCCATCCCTTACACACCACTACCGGTTTCAGGCTGTTTGCCATCGTCAGGTGGAGACAGTAAGATCAGGTTCAGTGAGCCTTGAAACCGTGGATTAAAGGTAAACAAGGTTATACTTGTATGCCAACTGTTATATAGGGTTCGTACAACGAACCACGATGTTCAGACACAGAATCACAAAGTGATTCTTGGTCACAGCACTCAAGGCGCTTGTGGATGACCAAAGTAATGTGTTGCTCATATCCCCATCCCTTACACACCACTACCGGTTTCTGGCTGTTTGCCGTCGTCAGGTGGAGACAGTAAGATCAGGTTCAGTGAGCCTTGAAACAGTGGATTAAAGGTAAACAAGATTATACTTGTATGCCAACAGTTATATAGGGTTCGTACAACGAACCACGATTTTCAGACACAGAATCACAAAGTGATTCTTGGTCAAAGCACTCAAGGCGCTTGTGGATGACCAAAGTAATGTGTTGCTCACATCCCCATCCCTTACACACCACTACCGGTTTCTGGCTGTTTTCCGTCGTCAGGTGGAGACAGTAAGATCAGGTTCAGTGAGCCTTGAAACAGTGGATTAGAGGTAAACAAGGTTATGCTTGTATGCCAACTGTTATATAGGGTTCGTACAACGAACCACGATGTTCATACACAGAATCACAAAGTGATTCTTGGTAAAGCACTTGAGGCGCTTATGGATGACCAAAGTAATGTGTTGCTCACATCCCCATCCAACACACCATACCGGTTTCTGCTGTTGCCGTCGTCAGGGGAGACAGTAAGATCAGGTTCAGTGAGCCTTGCAACAGTGGATTAAAGGTAAACAAATTATACTTGTATGCCAACTGTTATATAGGGTTCGTACAACGAACCACGATGTTCAGACACAGAATCACAAAGTGATTCTTGGTCAAAGCACTCAAGGCGCTGGTGGATGACCAAAGTAATGTGTTGCTCACATCCCCATCCCTTACACACCACTACAGGTTTCTGGCTGTTTGCCGTCGACAGTTGGAGACAGCAAGATCAGGTTTAGTGGGCCTTGAAACAGTGGATTAAAGGTAAACAAGATTATACTT
>JACCGJ010008700.1:0-15585 GCA_013407085.1 Atriophallophorus winterbourni | reverse complement strand
TTGAAGGCTGCGAATGCTACTCGATTTGCACGAGTTAAACTAGAACTGTCTGACGCAGGAGATTCTGGCCTGATTGCTGGAGACGGTAAGGCTGAGAAGACCGTCAAAGAATATCTCAGCTCAGTCAAACTTCAAGAAGCACGCAAAGGGTCAAGTCATTTCTTTGACCTTGTAACACCGGTGATGCCAAGAGTAGAATTACAGTATTTCGATGTCAATCCATGCCAGTATTGGAAATTTATACGTCTGTTTGAAAACTTCATTGAAAGTAATGTCTTTGACGACGGAAAACGTATGCTGTATTTGCTGCACTATTGTAAAGGTCGAGCGCGAGATGCTATCGATGGATGTATTATGTTGTTGCCGAAACTGCTCACAAAAGGGCGTGAGAGATATTGAATGATCTCTACGGACAGACTCACGTTATCGCGCGGTCAATGATTGACCGATTAATTTCATCCATGGAACAAGTGAAGTCAAACGTGGTTTCTCTGACTCAAATCTCGATAGAGATGCAGAACTGTGAGACTGCTCTATCTCAAATTAATTGCGATGCGGACATAGATTCGTTGATGACACTTGAATTAGTCGTCTATGAGCTGCCACACGAATTGCGAGATTAGTTGATGTGATTCACCAATACAATCACCAGCCAAAGTTCCACGATTTGCAACGTTTCATAGCAGACGAAGCGCAAATAATTCGTGGTCGTTTCGGTTAAATCGCAATGAAAGAAAATGTGAAGGTAACTGATAAGACAGGAAAAGAATTTGCGCGTATTCATAATACGGTTAATCAAATCGACCAGTTCCACTCGAAGATAACCGTTAATTGCTATGTTTTTGGTGGTGAACACCTTTTGGAGAAGTGTGACAAGTTCAGATCTTACGATGTGACTGTAAGATGGAACGCTGTCAAGAAACATCAGGTTGGTTTTTTGTGTCTTTTCAGAGGTGATCGTGCTACTGATTGTCGAAAGAAAGGCTTGTGTTCTCTTTCTGGCTGTAACGGAAGACACAGTCACCTCTTTTATATATGCTAGAAGGAAGAAACTTTTGAAAATTGTGTGAAATGTAACAGTCTGAATACTAGTTACGAACGTGTTCGTCTAGGCACATTTCCTGTTACTATATTGGGACCACATGGCGCAGTAGATACATACGCTATGTTAGATAATGGTTCTGATGTGTCCCTGGTGAAAAGCAGTCTTCTAATAAAGTTGGGAATCCAACCTGAGAAAGAAGTTTTGCATGTTCGAACACTAAATTCGGTATCTCATCTAGACTCAGGCACGACGGAATTGTCTTTGGGGCCATTGGGTTGCCAAGAGCCTGCCGTACTCATAAATCGTGCATTCTGTGTACCGGAGTTACCGAGAAACAATAGTTGTTCAGCTGCTATGAACGTCATGCCGTGGGAACATCTGAAAGACCTTGACTTACCTGACATTCCTGATAAAACTTTTGGTCTGCTTATTGGAGCAGACGTACCGGATGCACACTGGCTGATGAAGCAGAGATTAGGTCGCCGTAATGAACCCTTTGATTATCACACAACACTTGGCTGGGTGGTTCTTGGACCAGTTATCTCAGACCCGACACGCAACAAGTTTGTGTTCAGTGTGCAACGGGAAGACACGGATGTGGCTGAGCAATTGAAGTTGATGTACAATAATGAATTCGAGGATAGTGCCTCATGTGATCAACAACTGTCGAGGGACGAAATAGAAGCCGTTTAAATTGTCGAAAAATCTTGTCGTTTGAAAGATGGGCATTTTGAAGTGTGCTTACCTTGGAAAAGGGATTTCCACAGACTCTGGAGCAACCGTGAACAAGCAAAGTCGCGTTTACATAGTCTGCGTTCTAGGTTTCTGCGAAATCCTGAGTTACTTAAAAGGTATGCAAGTGTGATGGAACACAATTTTATCTGCGGATATGCAACTCATGTTCCAGATTGTCGACAAACGTTCGACCTCGATGGTATCTTCCTCATCACGCAGATATTAACCCTAAGAAACCTGGTAAGATAAGGGTTGTACATGATTGCGCCGCCAAGTTCGGAGGTGTATCACTCAATGATTGTTTATACCAAGGTCCAGATACACTGCGTAGCTTAGTTGGTATACTTTTGCGATTCCGTAAAGAGGTGATCGCGCTCTCTGCCGACATTGAAGAAATGTTCATGCAAGTTTCTGTACCTGTTGATGACCGAGGTGCTCTGAGGTTTTTGTGGTGGCCGAACAGTGACTTATCTCAAACTCCTACTGAATACCAGATGGCGGTTCATCCTTTTGGAGCTGTTTCATCGCCATTTGTCGCGAATTTTGCACTCAAGCAGACGCTTGTGCATTGCGATCAGAACGCCTTCCCGCTGGTTGCCGAAGCTATTCAAAATAACTTTTATGTTGACGATTTGCTGATTTCTGTATCAAGGGAGAGTGGTGCAATAATCTTTGTCGACGAAATTTGCCGGACGCTTAAGAAATGCGGTTTCACGTTGCGGAAATGGTTGTCGAACTGTAAGGGTGTTTTGAAAGATGTCCCAGATCAAGAATTAGCTCATCCTGGTGGCAAATTTTATCTTAATCCCATCCCTCCTGATAGAACATTGGGTCTTGAATGGGATTCAATTGCTGACGAGTTTCGGTTTTTGTTTTGGCCGAAGGATGTTGCCCTTACGAGACGCTCGTTGCTGTCAGCGGTTTCGTCCTTGTTTGATCCATTAGGGTTGGTCGCTCCAATTTTGTTGCCGGCCAAGTTGTTATTACAAAAACTTTGTCGCGAAAAATTGGATTGGGATGCTGAACTATGTTCGACAGACGTGCGAGCTTGGGAGATCTGGGTGTCCAACGTTCGGAAACTGCAGTCACTGAGAATACCTCGATGTATGAAGCGCGAACGTGCTCACGTAGTGCGACCTCAGTTACATGCATTCTGTGATGCATCGGAAGTTGGGTATGGAGCCGTGATTTACATTCGATTTAGTCCTGAGTCGGCTCTTCCATATTGTTGTCTACTCTACTCGAAGTCGCGCGTTGCTCCAGTCAAGCCCGTTACTATTCCGCGTCTGGAATTAGTGGCCGCTGAGCTGGCAGTTTCACTTACTGCCGTTGTAAAGGAGGAACTTCATTTGGAATTAGATGAAACATGTTTCTGGACTGATTCGACAATTGTCCTCCATTATATCAACAACACTTCCACGAGGTTCAGTACATTTGTATCCAACAGACTGGCTGCGATACATCAATACTCAACACCAAGTCAATGGCGGCACGTGCGTTTGGAGGACAATCCGGCCGATCTCGTTTCTCGTGGTTGCAACGATATCTCTGAAATACGTCGATGGTTAGAAGGACCAAGGTTTCTGACACAACTTAAATCCGAATGGCCGTTGAATATATATGAAGCCCCAGCTGATGTCGAACTGAAAAGGAATTCAAATAGAATTAATGTCGTGCAAGAAAACTCCGGTCTTGATGATATCTTGCAGTATTACTCGTCTTGGCGGAGATTAAAGTTAGCGGTGGCCTGGTTGATCAGGTTCAAACAATATATTGTGAATAGAAGTGTTGTTCAGAAGAAAAGACTCACTGCTGATGAGATATACAACGCAGAACGAGACATATTACGGATCGTTCAAGCTCAATCTTTTCCTGGGATCGCAAACCTATTGTTATCTGGACGAAACTGTACTAAAGTACGTGGGGCTCAATTGCGTAAGTTAAACCCAGTTATCGCCGATGGACTGATCTGCGTAAACGGTCGCTTTAATATGGGGGCACATCCCGATGTCAAAAAACTTCCAGTCGTCTTGCCGAAGAAGCACGTTGTAACTGACCTAATTGTCAGGCATTACCACATTTGCGAAGGACACAGTGGCATTGCACACGTATTATCGACCATACGAGTACGCTTTTGGATTCTTCAAGGTAGTGCTACTATAAAGCGAATTATCGGTCAGTGTTTTTTATGCCGCCGATAGGCAGCCCAGAAATGCCAGCAGTTGATGGCCCCGTTGCCGATTAGCAGAACAGAACCTGGTTCATACCCGTTCCAATACGTGGGTATTGACTACTTCGGCCCGTTCTGTGTGAAACGTGGAAGAAGTACAGAGAAACGATACGGTTGCTTATTTAGTTGCTTGCGAACCAGAGCAGTTCATTTAGAGTTGGCTCATTCGTTATCAACAGAATCATTCATTATGGTATTAATACGGTTTATTGGGCGACGTGGAATACCTACAGATATCTACAGTGACAATGGAACAAATTTCGTTGGCGCTCAGAGAGAGCTTCGAGAATGCGTGATAAAGTGGGATGAACATAAAATAAACGAACATCTTGTATCACAAGGAACACGGTGGCATTTCCAACCTCCATATGCAAGTCATCGTGGTGGTGTTTGGGAACGTGTTAACAGGTCTGTTAGGAGGATACTGTTTGGATTGTTATTGAAGCAAGTTGTATCAGATGAAGTACTAAACACTCTGATGGTCGAGGCTGAACGTATACTGAACAATCGTCCATTAGTTCCGGCCTCATCGGATTCCGCGGAAACTATGGCTTTGACACCCAACCACTTATTAATTTTACGAGGAAATGCGGGACTACCCACTTCTGTTGCTCAAAATTATCTGCGAGGATGGAAGCAAGCCTCTTATCTAGCTGATATTTTTTGGCGTAGTTGGCTATATGAATATTTGTCTACACTCCATACCCGCCAAAAGTGGTTTCGAAAACACCAAAACTTGAGGGTTGGGGATTTAGTTCTCGTGGTGAACGACGAAACACCTCGTGGATCCTGGCCCTTGGGTAGGGTAACCGAATGCGTTTTGTCGAAAGATGGGTTAGTAAGACAAGTTTGTGTGCAATCGAGAGGGGTAGTGATTAAGTGGGTTATTCCTCAACTTTGCTTTCTAGAAGCAGATTCGAATATAACGGATGGAGATGCAACGATACCATCATACCTGAATGCTGTCACCGGAACTGGGTTTGTCACGTAAAGAGACCAGGCCAGCTGGATTGGTTGTGGTAAGGCATGGAAAACGTCTGGCTTCTAACCAATCTGGCTGAAAAGGCCGGTGAATTTTGTCAAATGTGTGAGGCATAGAGAATGTCTTGTGCATTGTGACATTATCTCACTTTGTTCCTAGATAATAACGTCTGATAGCCATTATGATATGATCGGCGATGGGTAAAGATATAGGGTAGGATACCAGAGCATGTACGTTGTCAGCCTTTGAGAAATCCGGCGCGGATTTCGGGGGGCGGTGTAAGATGTACATTGAATTTATTTTATTGACAACTAACTGTTTAAATCTACTGGTATTTTTGTATATTTTTACCATTTTTGTTTTACCGAACTACTTGAATTTATTCGTTCTTAAGCTTAATTTTGTGTATCTTTATTTGGCCGTTTGCGCGCTATTTGAAGTTGCAATCGTTCGTGGTCATTGTTGCTGTTGAATATTCTTGTTTTTGGATTCAGTACGAAGCGAAATAATTAAGGTTTGCTATTTTATTGTATAATTATTTCGCTTAAATTAGTACACGTACTCATCTCACGTATTGTCTTGTCAATTCTGGGTGGGCTTTAACGCGGAACTAAACCGTTGAATAGACTGAGGTGTGCTGGTTCCGCAAATCCTACCCACCACGATGCAAGCTGAGCTGGTTGGCTGACCTCTCCTCCAACAGGATGTCAAGTTTCGATTGCCGATAACGCCATATTGATTTAGCGATTTCCTGTTATCGTTATCACTCGCATTCCACCGATTTTCTGTTCGATAACTCAGTGAACAATATTCATCTGTTGAATACGATTTTGGTACATAATCAACTCACCCGTTAAACACATTACATTCTGTTTGCCGTGCCGTGACTTCTCAATTCGATTTCTGTTGGGGTTCGCATTTCAATTCCATTACAATTCAATTCCATTACAATTCAATTCCATTACAATTTGGCGTCGCGAGCAGGATGGATCAACCGACTCTTGAACCATTAAATCTTCATTCTAATCCTGGAGAAATTGAAGAGTGGGTGGAACGATTCGAGCTGTGGAGCAACATTCGGAAGGACGTCAAGCCGGAGAATAAGTCAACATTTTTCTTGACCTACGGGGGACGTGAATTATATTCGTTACTTAAGAACCTATCCTATCCAAAGGCTCCCGCATCACTGCCGTTCCAAGATTTGAAGACACTCCTACTGAAGCATGTCATGCCGGTGAATTTCAAAGCTACCGAACGGGCAAAATTCAACACACTGGTCCGAAATCCTAATACAAGCTGCCGTGAGTTCATCCTTATTCTACAGAAACAGGCTGCTAAATGTGAATTCGGTGATCTATTAGAAGACAATTTGAGGGATCGTCTCATTGCTGGTATTAACAATGTTGACCTTCAAAGAAAAATGCTGATGAAACCTGACCTGACCTACGCCGAAGCCCGTGAAATCTGCGAGCAGCGAGATGATGTGACTGCTGCGACAACCGAACAAGGTGCCGTGTTCTTTCAGAAAAGTTCACTCAGATCCAATCAGCCAAGACACCGGCACCAGGCCAACAAGACAAGTGAAAACCAAGTCCGAGACAAGACGGTAAAGCCGATAAATAAGTGCATGTCGTGTGGTGATCTCCACTTGCGGTCAACTTGTCGATTCCGCAATGCAGTGTGCCATGGATGCGGTAAGAGCGGACATATAAAGAAGGTTTGTCGGAGTAAACAATGCAACCTGACCCAACAGAACCCAGTGGTCAATCAGGAGGATGACGGTTCAACTTATGTTCTGCAACTGAAGAGTCCAGCACAACAATTCATCTACAAATCCTTGCAGTTCGATTCAAGTGAAACTGCTGAATTCATCGTCGATACCGGTAGCAGTGAATCAGTCATTCCCGCCGAAATCTTGAACCGGGTGGCCCCAGAGGCGCATGTGCAACCGACCAACGTTAAACTTCGTGGCGTTACCGGACACAATTTGCCACTGACAGGTGAAACCACTTTATTTGTGAAACAAGACAAGGAGATTTCAATTCCAGTCCGATTCTTGGTATCTAAAAGCAGTCCAGCAATCCTCGGTCTGAAAGCCCTGCGAGCCCTCAAGCATCCTGTATCGCTGAATGTTGTGCCCGTTGAGAATTCAGGAGAACAAATTCAGTCCTCCCTACGAAAATTGGTCGTCCAATGTTCAACGAACAGTGGTGGCATGAAGGTAGAGCCAGCAACACTGGAAGTTGAAGGTGATCCGATATTCCTGAAACGTAGAATTTTGCCTTATGGTGTGAGAGACGGCGTCTTCAATACCCTGAAGAAGTTGGAAAGCACTGGTATTATTTCTCCAGTTGGTTCGTCAGCATGGGCAACACCTATTGTTGTAGCAGTGAAAAGCGATGGAAAGACACCGAGAATATGCGGCGACTACAGACTAACACTTAACCCGAGACTGAAGCGTTGTGCCGCGACAACAGAAGAGCCGGAAGACTTTATGAGGGCAATTCACGGTAGTAAGATATTCTCAAAAATTGACCTTGCGAATGCATATTTGCAAATACCACTCGAAGAGAAGTCAAAACCACTGACGACAATCAATACTCCATGGGGTTTATTTCAATTCAATTTCCTCCCATTCGGATTGCATGTGTCCTCAGGCATATTCCAATCGGCAATTGATAAGGTGATCCAAGGCCTACCAGGAGTCCGAGCTTACCAGGACGATCTTATTATCTACGGAAGAACGCATGAGGAACACGACCAAAGACTATTGGCACTGATGGAACGACTTGCAGCTAAAAACGTAGCAATCAAGCCGTCAAAATGCGTGTTCCGAGTCAATGAACTACAATTTCTTGGCTACGTGATAGATTCCAAAGGATACCGACCCGATCCTACTCGATACGATGCACTTGCTAATGTGCAATCACCAAGTGACCAATGCAAACTGCGATCAATCATGGGTTGCCTTCAATACTACTCACGATTTATTCCGAATTTCGCAGCCCGGGCACAACCGCTATTTCTTGCTCAGCATGCAGAAAAGTGGGAATGGAATGATGAACTGGAGTCAGTGTTGCGCACCTTGATTCAAGCTATTGTGGACCGACCAGTACTGGTGGCGTTTTCGCCTATAAAACCCACCACTTTGATCACAGATGCATCGGACGTCGGAATTGGTGCTGTGTTGGAGCAGGAAGGGTTCCCGATCATCTGTATATCCCGATTGTTGAACCAAGCAGAACGAGGATACTCACAAACGCAAAAGGAGGCACTGGCGATATTCTGGGCGGTCAAGCGACTTCACAAATATCTATTCGGAATACGATTCCAGATTGTCACGGACCACCAAGCTCTGCAATTCTTATTCAATCCAAAGAAATCGCTTGCCAAAGCTACGGCCTCGATGTTAGAAATTGATGCCGACATCAAAAGTACGGCTATGAACTGCGAGGCTTGCTTGCACAAAATCAATTCACGCTCAAGTTACTGGACACTATGGCCCGACAGTTACCTCACCTGGCAGCGAATCCATGCAGATTATTGTGAACCGTTTTTGGGAAAAAATCGCACTTGTGATTATCGACTCGTATTCCAAGCGGCCAGAAGTCTTTCTGACAACCACAGCAACGACGGCGTTCACAATACAAGCTCTAAGGAAGTGTTTCAGCCGCGGAGGAATCCCACAAGTACTTATCACTGACAATGGTGGCCAATTCTATTCCAATAAAATAAAAGAATGGCTGCATAGCATCGGGTGCCGACACTTACGAACTGCTCCGCGGCATCCATGTTCAAATGGCGCTGCAGAGAATCTTATGAAAATCATCAAGAGTGCTATTCACTCAGTCAATCCTGGGAGCTTTCAAGCCTTGGACGTATTCATTGATAACTTTCTACTGTAATACCGTAATGCCGTCCATTGCATGACCAGAGAGAGCCCAGCCAAGTTGTTCAAATCCAGGACACTCCGAACTTCCCTACACCGAATGGATTCGAGTGATGTGACTTATTTCAGAGGAAACGACTTGAGACCCGCTCATGGCATCGTCACGCGACAGATCGGAAATTCAATGATTGAGATCACTGACCTGAAGGATGCAATTGTGCACCAACGTCACAAAAGTCAAGTACAATTCAAAAGGTCAGTAGAGAAAAAACATCGATCAGGAATCAACGCATCAACCAGAACCAAGTGTGGAACCTCAGGAGTCAACTGATCTCAGAAGGTCTGCAAGGTTGGCGAATCGGAACAACGCAACAATTTCGAGGGAGGAAGGTTGTGGTGTGGTTCCGCAAATCCTACCCACCACGATGCAAGCTGAGCTGGTTGGCTGAACTCTCCTCCAACAGGATTTCAAGTTTCGATTGCCGATAATGCCATATTGATTAATCGATTTCCTTTTATAGTTATCAATCGCATTCCACCGATTTTCTGTTCGATAACTCAGTGAACAATATTCATCTGCTGAATACGATTTCGGTACATAATCTACTCACCCGTTAAACACATTACAATCTGTTTGCCGTTCCGTGACTTCTCAATTCGATTACTGTTGGGATTCGCATTTCAATTTAATTCCACTACATATTCATGCATGTATATTATTGAAGAAGTGCTCTCATCGACATAATAATTACTCGTGCACTAGCGTGAAACAGTGTATACAATTTATTGAAATAAATAATTCCGCATGAAGTGTCTTTTCGACCTGAACGGTTGAAAGAATAGTCCGAAAGACATTCATATCTCTGGTAAAATGGAACTACCTTCTACAACCAAGTTATCAACATAACAGCAACTGGAAAACGAGCTATGTTACGCAAACTCAAGTCATATTTACAAATTTACCTACTCATGTATAGCGGGTCTCACTGTAACGTGTGATGCGGGAAATAACAACGCCAATGTCTCACCATCATATATGATTGCTAAACAAAATGTTTTCTTGGAACAAGAATATTTGCATTCAAGACTAATGGGGCTACTTAGTGAAATCTAAGGAGGCATTCTGAGTGGTTTACACAGTTCATCGCAGTGTTTTGCTCTCGAATTGACCGGTTGAGTCTGAGGACAACTAAAGCACTAGGGATGAGATATTTATGAACTAAACTTATCTGTGCAGAAACGAATAGTTCGTGATCTCCTAATTTTCTTTGTCAACATCGATACCGTCTAACCCAGATAATGCACTAGATTAAGGTGACCAATTGGTTCTCCGTCGTTTAAATACTAGAATTAGAAAACCTTCAGAGGGTAATGAAAAATAACTGTTATCAACGTTTATGTTATATGGCATTGCTCAAACCAGTTCAGATGATATTGATGTTGCACAGGGCAACGAGTTATATTTTTATATACAAGATAGAGCAAGAATCGGTGTAATAGTCAACAATAATAACGATTGATTGCTGACACTAATTCTGTCGATGTCGGAATGGGGTCACGTGATTTGTCGATCGCTATTGATTTTGTTTGACCAGATGGACCGGTTGTTTTAATCGTCTAAGCTGATTGGCCGCCGTTTGCTGCATCTCATTGGCGCTATCCCCTTAACATTGGCGATCTTAGATTGGTTCAAATCTTTTGTAGTTTTTGGACTGGAAGCTCGGCTCTGATCCAATTATTTTGTTCGCGTAGTCTCCTTAACAATTTTTAGCTCTGATTGGTTTTAACAATGACGATTCGAGATTGGGTCTAAACGTTAGTAGTTTTCGGACTAAAAGCGCGGTTCTGATCCAATCATTTGTTCGCTTAGTCTTCTCAAGCATTGCAAGCTCTGATTGGTTCACCACCGTAAGTGTTGCTTACGCATCGATTGTATCGATCTTATCATGCTGCGATCAGCACTGGTTTGAGCGTTAGTTAGGCTTCCAAATTCTTTCAACCATATTACTTTGATATGGCGTGGATTTCCTGGGAGATCCACGGAAGTAGCTCAGTGCGCTAGTGTGTATGTCGTGTATGATCGTATTGAGTGTTCTAGACTTAACAAGAATTGCTGTGGTTTTTTTTTCCTTATGAGATACACCCCATCACTGTTTAGAGAAACGATATTGTCTATAATCTAGTTAAACTCACCAATGTTTCATTATTCAGCTTGCTGAATTGGAATTTTGTCTATTTGTACCATATAATTTGTTGCATCATTCCAGCGATAATGTTTCAGATTAAAAGGTCAGTGAAAGCATCTAACGCTCGTAGTTCAAAATATTATTCTGCTCGAACAAACCGTTTTCTTTGTCTATTGAGAACATTTGAGAATTTAAACTCTAACTATTTGTGACATGGTGTGCGGACGCATATATTTGTGCTCTTATACTTTTGAATTTATTTCCTCGTTTTTCGTCTGATCTGGACGATTCATTTATTATTGAACTCGTCAAAATTCGCTCTTTCGGAATATACCTGTTTTAACGTCTGACAAGATGAATCCTTGAGAATCTATTTCTTTAAATTCTAATCCAAATTTACCGATGCGCGCAATATCTCTGGCGATTCAAAATATTGTTCCTGTTCGAATGCTGTTGAGAAGATCACATTAACTCGAATTGACTGATAGTTTTTTCAACACTGTCAGATCGACCTCGTTCTAACGCACCTTTTTCATACAACTAGGTTGACGTCACTCCGATCTAATGCATACAATCCACCAGTAGCTAACGATCGATAAACAACTGCATTGATAAGTGCACTGACTCATCACTCGTTAGATTCTAACAATGACGCGGAAGATGACCTCGATGATCCAGATAAAGGAGGCAGCATATAATGCGTGACGAATGCATAACAAACGAGTAAGCGCAAAATACAACGTAGTTGAAGGTTTTGGATTTTTGGGTTAAATACATACTAAATGTGATAAAGCCCAAACGAAAGAAGTGATATCTTTTATTAATGACGTTGATTTACTCGGTGTTTGCTACGTCGTTTGTGCATGTCGAAGTAAACAGCCTAGCGATACGTTTACAAATTCTCTCAATGAAGCAGAGCTGGAACCTCGAATAGAGATTATGGAAAATTACTATCGAAAACTTGAGGAAACATATAAAACGCTTTTGGTAGATACACTTGCCAACGCAATTCGACCTGAAATAAAAGTTGCTCAAGACAAAAAGGAAGAGGAAATTACACTAATAACTGCTCCCTCAACTGAATGTGCTGATCGCTCATCCGAAGGTAATAAAGATTGACCTACTAAACCCTGTTTACCTAGGTCCTCATCTGGTAAAATTGTGAACACTTTGTCCAGGACTAGATCCGAGTCTCACCCAAAAAGCAATGTTATCGCTCATTCTACTGAGACAGATATCGCTCTCAGTGTAATCTGCAAAAATATGCCGAAATCGACAGATTCACTTTTCCAGGAAATAGCACATGAGCACAATGGAGAAACTTAGCTCTGTACACACATGGGCTTGAAAGCTTTATGACCTACATCGATGATGCGCTTAACTCGACATGACGACTCTCTCACGTAGCCCGACCGCGCCTATTAAGGGTGACATTGCGATCTGAATCTGAAATGGAGGAAGTCATCCTCAATGCGTATCTACTCAGTGTTTGTCTCGGTTTGACCTGCCGAGTACAAGCCGACCTACCTTAGTGAAAAAGGAAAAATTAATCCACTTGTAAAGACCACTCTACTTCACGTAATCTAATATTCTTAGGTGTCCCCGAAAATTGTGCTGTAGTATCAGCATCGGAATCGAAGCAACTTGATATGAAGCAATGGTTATACATTGCCGATAATATTGGATCAATTATTTCATTGTCGTTGACACTTTAAGTATACCTAGATCCTCTCACTACACAGGCAATGGACCCAGTCCTCTGAGAATCACTTTTCTAACGACTGAAATGGCTATGGCTATGAATACCGACTGAAAATCTCGCCGCTTAAAACTTCCACCAGACGTGAGACTAAGCGTGCCCAAGCGTGTTCCCTCACTGAAACCCAGAGAATCATCGCAACCACAGCCTGATTCCAATCTTGTTACTGACAGTAAGAATTTTAACCAAAAAAAACGAAAAGGGTCTGGCTCATCGCGAGTCGGGCCAATAGCTACAGTACACGATCGACATTGTGTAAGATAAATACGATCAAGTGCATTTATACAAATGCTCAGTGTTTAGCTAACAAATGAGCTGAACTGTGTGAGCTTTATGGTAAACTTTCACCCGATTTGGTTGCAGTTACAGAGACTCAGTTACAGCCCTGCATGACTGATGCTGAGCTCTTGATTCCGAAAATGTCACTAATCCGTCGCGATCGCTTTCGAAGATCCGGTGGTGGAGTCGCAGTCTACTATTACGAAAGTTTAGCGCAGTGTAACGTCATCGATCAACCTGAATTTAGACTCCCTGATACGATGTGGTGTTCAGTAAAACTAGTCAATAGAAATAAATGTACGATCGGCATCATTAATTGCTCGCCATCATCCAAAAGCTCATTCAATGATAGGCTAATCGAATCCTTGCAACACATCACAAGATGTAAAACTACGCAATTGCTCATCATCCACGATCTTAATCTTCCGCATCTCATATGAAATTTCGTAAGGAAGTAATTTGGAAGCGATTCTGTAAGGTACGGAATCAAGTCACGAGACTTGTAACAGAAGATCGCATGCAATTTTAATGGAACTTCCTTAAGAGAATGGAAAAGAATCCTTAGCTTCTTAAGAAAAAGTATGGTGATTTCATCACTTTTTCGTGCACCATTTAGAACCCCCTTTTTTGCAGAATTTTAAGCTACAGAATCGGCTCCCCTGTTCGAAACAGGAGGCCCGGAAAGAAAGAAGAAAAAGAATTTTGAGACTCGAATTTAGGTTGAAGTCTCAAAATTTATTTAAAAATAGTGTGTGAACAATACGAAAAAAATACCCTGTTATATCCGATCAATCTCACTATTTTTAAGTTCCTAAGGGTCCTCCTTACAACATTTGTTTTAGAGTTAGGCAGTATAAAACCCACTTCGGAAAAGGGCTTAGTATACTATCAAACTCAAAATTTCAGATTTTTTCAAAATAATTTTTCTATTTTTGTTAAAGTTTTTTACACTCTAAAATTGGGGTCTAAACTTTGCTCACAACGCTCGCCAGAGGAGATAAAATCTCCCCTCCCCACTGGATTTTTGTGAACACAAGATTGTTTTCCCGATTATATATCACTATATAATATATTGTAGTGATTTCATCACTTTTTCGTGTACCATTTAGGCCCCCCTTTTTGCAGGAATTTTAGGCTACAAAATCGGCTCCCCTGTTCAGAACAAGAGGCCCAGAAAGAAAAAAAAGAATTGTAGAACTCGAATTTGGGTTGAAGTCCCAAAATCTATCAAAAAAATAGTGTGTGAAAAATACACAAAAAATACCCTGTTATATACGATCAATCTCACTATTTTTGAGTTCCTTAGGGTCCTCCTTACAACATTTGTTTTAGAGTTAGGCAGTATAAAACCCACTTCGGAAAAGGGCTTAGTATACTATCAAACTCAAAATTTCAGATTTTTTCAAAATAATTTTTCTATTTTTGTTAAAGTTTTTTACACTCTAAAATTGGGGTCTAAACTTTGCTCACAACGCTCGCCAGAGGAGATAAAATCTCCCCTCCCCACTGGATTTTTGTGAACACAAGATTGTTTTCCCGATTATATATCACTATATAATATATTGTAGTGATTTCATCACTTTTTCGTGTACCATTTAGGCCCCCCTTTTTGCAGGAATTTTAGGCTACAAAATCGGCTCCCCTGTTCAGAACAAGAGGCCCAGAAAGAAAAAAAAGAATTGTAGAACTCGAATTTGGGTTGAAGTCCCAAAATCTATCAAAAAAATAGTGTGTGAAAAATACACAAAAAATACCCTGTTATATACGATCAATCTCACTATTTTTGAGTTCCTTAGGGTCCTCCTTACAACATTTGTTTTAGAGTTAGGCAGTATAAAACCCACTTCGGAAAAGGGCTTAGTATACTATCAAACTCAAAATTTCAGATTTTTTCAAAATAATTTTTCTATTTTTGTAAAAGTTTTTTACACTCTAAAATTGGGGTCTAAACTTTGCTCACAACGCTCGCCAGAGGAGATAAAATCTCCCCTCCCCACTGGATTTTTGTGAACACAAGATTGTTTTCCCGATTATATATTACTATATAATATATTGTGGTAATTTCATCACTTTTTCGTGTACCATTTAGGCCCCCCCTTTTTGCAGGAATTTTAGGCTACAAAATCGGCTCCCCTGTTCAGAACAGGAGGCCCAGAAAGAAAAAAAAAAGAATTTTAGAACTCGAATTTGGGTTGAAGTCCCAAAATCTATCACAAAATAGTGTGTAAAAATACACAAAAAATACCCTGTTATATCCGATCAATCTCACTATTTTTAAGTTCCTAAGGGTCCCACATTGAAACATTTTTTTAGAGTTGAGCAGTATGAAACCCACTCCGGAAGAGGGCTGAGTATACTATCGAACTCAAAATTTCAGATTTTTTCGAAATAATTTTTTTATTTCTGAAGAAATCTTTTACACCTCAAAATTGGGGTCTTTATTTTGCTCACAACGCTCGCTAGAGGAGATAAAATCTCCC
>JACCGJ010008699.1:0-11856 GCA_013407085.1 Atriophallophorus winterbourni | reverse complement strand
AGTTTCCCGTTGCGTACGTCACCGCGACGCAAAATGGAGGCGTTATAAGCTTACTCCCTCATGTGGGACCTGGGCCCGTTACAAAGAAGCGCGAAACATAGCTGTTTCCAAGATACGTGCAGCAAAGATTTCTTTCGAAATGGGACTCGCTCAAGAGGCCCATACTTTTTCGAAACGTTACTACAGCTACGTTCAATCTAAAGGGTCAACACGAAAAGGTTTTGGTACCTTGAGAAGGGACGATGGCTCAGCCGTCATTGCAAGCACTGAAAATGCTCAATTGTTTTCCTCGCATTTTCAAGGATTACAACGCCGAGATTATAACTCGAACGTCTCTGCTCCATCACTTCAAAGTGTACTCGCTAATCGCCCACTTTGCACTGACCTTACATTCGAGATACACAATGTCGAGAATATATTGGCCAGCCTAGCTTACAACAAGTCGGCAGGGCCCGATAGCATCCATCCACGAATGATCAGACTGCTAGCGCCTATATTAGCTGTGCCGATCACAGAACTTTTCACATCATCCCTCAGTCAGGGTACCCTTCCTTTGGATTGGAGAACAGCCGTTGTAGTGCCTATCCATAAGGGAGGAGCTTCCTCGGCGGTCAATAATTACCGCCCGGTTAGCCTCACTAGTGTACTATGTAAGGTTATGGAAAGATTGATCCGCGATAAAATATGTGTATATCTAACCAAACACTCTCTTTTGAATGGCGCACAACACGGCTTCCTAAAAGGTAGGTCATGTCTGACAAATTTGTTGAGCTTTCTAAATGAGGTTACTAAGAGAATGGATGATGGTATTGCTGTAGAAGTCTTCTATCTCGACTTTAGTAAGGCTTTCGATTCAGTCAACCATAGGCTCTTGCTTCTCAAACTCTCAGCCATAGGAGTATCAGGGAACCTTCTGGGCGGATTCGAGCATTCCTTAGCGACCGTTCCTTTACTGTCAGGGTAGATGATACTTACTCCGCAAGTGCGCATGTAACGAGTGGGGTTCCCCAGGGCTCAGTCTTGGGGCCGTTGCTGTTCCTCATTTTCATTGATGATCTAGCCAACCAACTGCGCTCACCCTGTTATATGTTTGCTGACGACGTTAAAATTGTCGGTAGGTCGGATAACTCCGATCTGATAAGTGATGTGGAAGCTGTAACAGCATGAACGGGTAAGTGGGAACTTCCCCTTAACCTAGATAAGAGTCACTTGCTCTCTACACTGGCAGGCAACATGATTGTGTCTACGCCCTCAGCTCACACGGAGTTCCGTAGGGTAAAGTCTACTAAGGACCTAGGCATCGTAGTCTCCGCAAACTTTAAGTGGGCTGACCAATGTGCTGCTGCAGCTCAAAGGGCCAGGGAGGAACTCTTTCGACTACGTTCAGCCCTCAATTGCAGAAAAGCTGAAGTGCTATTGCCCCTCTACAAGGCAATAGTAAGGCCACATCTAGAATACTGTATCCAGGCTTGGAAGCCGTATTACCAGAAGGATATAGTGCAGCTAGAAAAGGTACAGAAGCTGGCCACTCGCATGATCGAGGGGTTAGCATACACCAATTATGAAAATCGTCTATTAACACTAGGACTTTTCTCACTTAGGAGGAGGCAACTTAGGGGGGATCTTATAGAGACCTTTAAGGTTGTCAAAGGATTAAGTTGTCTCGAATTCGACGACTTCTTTCGGTTCTCTCCTTTGGTTGGTACACGAGGGCACAGTCTCAAGCTATGTAAACAGCACACCAGGCTCGAATCCAGAACGCACTTCTTTAGCATCTGTATAGTGAACGCGTGGAACTCACTTCCCGCAGAACTAATCTTGGCAACTTCAGTAATTGCGTTCAAACATGGGCTGGACGAACGGTGGCAGGTGCTCTTCCCGGAGCATTACCCTTGAGACTAAATCCCTCATTTTTATGATAAAAAACACAAAAATATTCGAAAAACATTTTGGAACACAAAAAAGAGTTTCTTTTTCATTTTTTTCGCATTTGTGGAAATAAACTGCTATCCATCGTCTTTTCATTCGATTGGACATGCAACATGCATAACTCTCTCACCTTTCGGTGATGAGACATCTCCCATCTTCCATTAACAGTTACACACGCCTGTGTTACTTACGAATCACTCCTGGTAGTGGTGGGTGTTTTCAAGCACGCCTCCTAAAGAATCTGGGCACTCGTTTCGACTTGGTCGACTATCGCCCTGTGATACTGATACTGATACTGATACTAATGAGTTCCAAAAATACCTGCCTCAACGGAAAATGTGGCAAAATTGTGGCTAAGGATATCAAGTGCACAGCTTGCAAGCGTTGGGCTCACCCTAGCTGCTTAGGCATACATAAATCTCACTACGGGAATTATGCAAAATACCGCTGGTTGCAGTGGTATTGTACCGGCTTTCGTGAGGCTGCCACTGACGCCGCTTGTCAAAAGCCAAGGAATAGCGTGACGTCGCGAAGCTCGTCAGATTTTGCAGTCGCCCAAACGTATGCATCTGTGGTGAGAGCAAAGATAAGTTCTGAGACTACGGCAGGCAACGGGATAGCGCACAAATCTAGCCGGCTGCAAAGTTCTTCTAAGCAAGCTACCTCTCCTAAGGTGGTAAATAGAGCCAGGTCTCCAAGAAAGCGTGCTAACAAAAAGGCGGAATATATGGCATCCCCTGAGAATGTAGACATAGCTATCCAGTTACCTGGTCCTTCAAAGCAAGCTTCCTCTCCGAATGTGGTAAACGTAGCCAAAACTCCGAAAAAACGTACCAAGCACGGTAAAGCCCATACTCAACGGAAGCAACATGGAAATGTTGCTGGATAAAATTATCCAGGAATTAAGCGGTTTGCGTAAGCAATTTGAGTCACTGAACGGGAATGCTTATTATTCTTCAAAAACTAGAACCCGAAATGTTCTAGTTTTTAACCGAGCGGAGCCTTTTATTGGGGAATCAAAACGCCGAAGAGATTTTGATCGCAGATGTATCAGCGATCTTATCCGGATGGTAGGTCTGAAGCCTTCTACTTCCACAGTGCGAGTTCACCGTTTAGGGAGATGAAAGATGGATAACCGCCCTAGGCCAATACTGGTAGAATTCAAATACCAGGCAGATCGGGATGCGTTATTGTCTAGGGCTGAATACATGGCCACAACAACTCTAGACAAGCTTTAGGTTAAGCCAGAAAACCCTCCATCTCATATTAGACAAAACCCTTCCGCTCCGAGGAGAAACCTCGCTTTAAGGACATCTGCTATCCGTAAGCCTGATGCAAACCGTAGCGCTAGTGAATTCGTTACGATCTTACCGAAAAGGTCATCGCTACGAGTCTGGCTGTCCGGATTACACAACGTTGACGCTTATTGAAAATGAAGATGAGGGCCAAGCAAATTTCTCTAGATGTTGCTCTTCGATTGAGGCGGCCTCAATCCTCAGTCAACGTTCCGTAACATCAATGCAAGAGGTTGTTGAACCAGATACTTCTGCTTTAAGTAGCACGCCAAAAAACGTGCACCTCCCTCGGGTGCTTCGACCGAGGGCCAAGCAGGGTTATTTTCAAATGCACGCAAAACCAGCGCCCCAGTGCTGTACGATAATGTGTGTAGCATAAGGAATAAGTGGGCTGACCTCTCTTCGTGTGGCTGAGTTGCACTCACGGGTTGAAGCGCTTTCTAAGACCTTGCTGTCCGCGCTCGACGATGTGCCAATAAACATCAGCGAGCAGTATCTCGACATTAGATGCAATAGACCTGGCGACAGGAGAGGCGGTGGCGTTGCACTCCTCCTAAAGTATGGCTTGCACAATACAGGAACGGGTATATCCCTAACCAGTGAAAACGTCCAAGTTGTTACGTGTATCCTGACTTGCTAAAAGTCAGGACTTGCAATTGCTTGTGTCTACGTCACACCCAGCGCAGCCCAGCAGGAGATTACACAGCTGATTGAGACGCTCGACATGTTGTTTCAATCAGCTCCCAGCGTACTCAACTTAGGTGATTTCAACCTCCCAGACATAAATTGAGCCGTCTCTGTAGGTGTAGTCACCAAGCAATCCGGAATGTTTCTCGAATGGCTCCATGATCATGCGTCGCATCACCATGTGATTGATCCTACGAGGTTTCGTAATGGATATACTCCATCCACTTTCGTCCTAGTATTGTCGTCCCAGCCCGAAGCCGTTAGATTTTTAAAATACCTACCACCGCTCGGCAAAAGCGATCACGTAATGATAAGCTTCGAAGCAGTACTGCGGTTTAACAAACCTACTGCTCGCCCTAGACGAAATTTTAGGCTTGTAGACTGGGATTTTCTTCTACAGACTTCAAAATCTTTCTTTCAGTTCTTTAACGATTTTAATGTAAGTATAAACTGGGATAGAATTTGTAAGTATCTTAAGGAGTTACAAGACAAGCACGCTCCGCTGCAAGTCGTGAAAAAGCATCATAGGCCGCCCTGGTGGACTCCTCGAGTTCGTCGGTCTACCCGTAAACGAGATCGTTTATGGAGGCAGTATAAGCTATCTCTCACTTCTGGTTCTTGGGTCCGATACAAAACCGCTCGGAAAGCTTGTGTTGAAATACAGCGTTTGCTTAAACAGGAGTTTGAGTTATCTTTATCTATGGATGCTAAATCCAATCCCAAAAGATTTTATAGCTACGGTCAATCGAGAGGAAAAACCTAGGAAAACATTGGAAATTTAAATCTGGAGGACGGAAAATCAGCCGATACCGACCTGTCTAAGGCGAGCGCCTTCTCTAGGTTCTTCAGTGGCGTTCAGAGACGTGATAATTCTTTAATTGCTCCATCTAGCTCGTTTAATCTACTACCTGGCGCTCCTGCACTAGATGAGTTGTCCTTCAGGGAATCCGAGGTGTATGAAGCACTTATCCATGTTCGCGTCAACAAAGCTGATGGACCAGACGGTATCCACTCGATTATGATTAAGAATCTTGCCCCAGTGCTTGCAGAACCCTTATGCAAGCTCTTCAATTCATGCTTAAACATGGGAGTAGTTCCTAGTGAGTGAAAAAAGCAATAATCGTGCCAATACATAAGGGTGGTTGCAGCTCAACTGTTGGTAACTATAGACCTGTCAGCCTTACTAGCATCGTCTCGAAAGTAATGGAAAAACTGCTGCGTGAAAAAATCTGTCAGCATCTTTGTCGGCATTCTCTACTGTGTGTAA
The DNA here is from genome assembly GCA_013407085.1 of Atriophallophorus winterbourni. Lineage (NCBI taxonomy): Eukaryota > Metazoa > Platyhelminthes > Trematoda > Plagiorchiida > Microphallidae > Atriophallophorus > Atriophallophorus winterbourni. The sequence continues at coordinate 6,678 of JACCGJ010008699.1, read as the reverse complement.
CTCAGCATGGATTTCTTAAGGGTAGATCCTGCCTGACAAACCTTCTTAGTTTTCTCAATACTGCCACTAAAAGGATGGATGAAGGAACGCCTGTCGAAGCCCTCTACCAAGACTTCAGCAAAGCTTTTGATTCCGTAAACCACCGCCTTCTAGAGATTAAGCTAGCAGCAAAAAGCATTTGGGGTAGTCTACTTGCTTGGATAAAGGCCTTCCTAACAGGTAGGACATTCCGAGTTAGGGTAGGATCTACGCTGTCGAATCAAACCGACGTGATCAGTGGTGTACCCCAAGGTTCGGTACTTGGTCCTCTTCTATTCCTGATTTTCATCGATGACCTGTCCTCTGCATTGAAGTGCCCATGCTTCACTTTTGCGGATGATGTGAAATTCATCGGATCAACGGACGAAGATATCTTGATGCACGACCTTGAACGGGTCATAAACTGGTCACACCAGTGGGACCTCCCACTGAACCTTAATAAGAGCCAACTCTTGTCAGCATTGGTTGATAAGATTTCAGTTCAGGTGTCGGGTAATTCTCTCACTGTTAGCGCCACACAGCGTGTTGAGGATTTAGGAGTACTAGTTAGGACTGACTTCAAATGGGAGGACCAATGCGCCGCTGCAGCTCAACGTTCTCACAATGTTCTCTTTCGGCTGAGATCCGTCTTATCCAGCAGAAGACCCGATGTATTCCTGCCCCTTTACAAGGAATTAGTTCGGCCGCATTAGGAATATCGTGTCCAGGCGTGGTGCCCTTACTACAAGAAGGATATCGTTCAACTCGAAAGCGTACAGCGTCTCGCAACTCGCATTATCGAAGGTCAGCGAGGGAAACCTTACGCTGCACGCCTGAAGTCCATAGATCTTTTTTCACGTACGCGCCGTCGTTTGAGAGGTGACTTAATTGAAACCTTCAAGATCTTGAAGTGGTTAAGTGGCGTTAGCATGACCAAATTCTTTGCCTTAAGTCCTGAGCTGGGCACCCGGGGCCATTCACTTAAACTTGCTAAGCAGTGATGTAGACTAGACTCCAGGAAAAACTTTTTCAGCCTCAGGGTGGTAAATTTCTGGAACCGGCTTCCAGAAAAACTTATATCCTGCAGTTCTGTCGCAAGTTTTAAGCAGGGTTTGGACCGCATCTGGGGTAAGCTTTTTCCTGAATTTTCCCTCTAATTTTTAGGCAAGATTAGGTTGTTCACCATTTTTAACGTTGTTTGGTAAGTAAGTAAATGCTAAAGTTCTGTTTGTTTAATAAAAAACTCTTCTTTAGCTGACCTCTTACCGTACTGGTGAGGAGAAATGTATTTTTATCTTTCCAGCATCATTCATTACGTGGTGCTTCCGAAATACAACCCGGATAATCCCTTGGCATCGCGATCGTCGAGGATATCCAAATCACAATAAGAATAAACGCTTTGGCAGTGGTGGTTGCTTCTCTGCAGCTTTCCACCGAACGAAATTCTGGACGCTCGATTGGCTCGTTCGCCACTTACTGTCCTGTGCAACTGAACTGAACTGAACTGAACAGATCAATCTGTTATTAAACCGCCTCCTCCGAAACATTTAAGCGTATTTATTCTTTTTGACTTAGGGAACCCTATGTAATTAAGACTCGCTGACAGCAAATCTTAAAGCACCTTGGGTTTCCTCAGAAGTGCCCCAATTCCGTTTGAGGCAAATATAATCTGCAAATTGATTTCAAACTACATCCACCCTAGTATCGAATATGCTACACCGACATGGGTTGAGTAAACTAGCACTGTATGTTATGTTGACGGTGACCGGTAAATCACACCAACAAGAGTTTTTACCTGTTACTAATTTGGGTGAACACCACAGCGTACCTTCTAGTATCAAATTGTTGTCTGTGTCCATTTTCATGTCGAACGCCGACTCCGAGAGAGTCGGCCGACTTGCGTTTATTGGATTAGGTTCAATGGCATCGCCATGTTTAATGCCAAAAGGTTCGGCCACTTTCACGATTACCTCGGGTTTCATGTGTGTACTGATAAGTTTTGTCTCTTGTGGAAGTTTGTATCGATACAGTTTCCAATTGTAAGACCTGTGTCCGCCATGTTGGAGATCAATAATTCCGGTTTACGGGGGCGTGGACCGTTAAATGTGTAATTCGGTGACTTTGGGATACTGAAATTATCGATAACTGCAGCATTGCTGATTTGGATATTTTTTGCTAATACACCTCAACTGTTGTCTATAATTGTGGGATTTACACTTTGTATCTGAACCGGTGACAGCTTTTATGCCTTTCAAGCGAATAATTGTGCTTTTATCGCAATCGTTTGGTTTGTTTATCTTTTCTTCCGATGGAGATTTTTTCCGCTCTGACTAGGGCATAAAATCAAATGCACGAGATGTGTTTTCCTTTCCGTCGCATAACAAGTATGTCGATAGAAGTAAATCTTCTAACTCCTATTTGTTTGGCAATACAACCTGGAGCAACCGCGGCTTTTCTCGGTTTAGCGCTTTTTTCGACGACTCAAGTGAATCCACGAAACCGAATGGACGGCTTTTAGATTCATTAGAGTGCACAGTTAAAACCATTCGTTCGAGTCATGCTGGTGTCTCAGTTACTACTGGTACGTTGGTGCATATAAGACTAAGCTAAATTTCTTTCGATGCAACTTTGTTTAATGCTGCATCCCAGGTTAAGGTTCTTATTTTGAAGCGTTTGAACACTCTCCTGAGTGCCATGTTGCAATAATTCAAGCTTTTCAGGAGCATGGTTTGGTAGTGCTAAATTTGGGCTTAGCCGGTTGTTCAATATAAATGTTTCAGACTTGATTTTTTCTCTTTTTGTTGCGTCAATCTATTCTCCAATGTATCAGGCTCTTTTCAAAGAGATGAATGTATACACTAGCGATGGCCATTTATATTTCCGCAGGCATTACAGAAATAATAAATAGATTGATAGTCATTATATTTCACAGGCCTTACTCGCTTATCAGTCAAATTCTCATCGTTAGTCACGTGCAGGTGGATTCGCCAAATGTTCATTTAACCGACGCACTAACACTGCTTACAGGATGCAGGCAATTGACGCAAAGGTCATGTTGGTTTTCTTTATGCTGTCGGGGAACACCACTCTCAGTCACAGCTTGATCGATCGATTTCTTAGTCTGTGTGTTGAATCTTGTGACACAATAACACATGTTAGTAGCCTGAGTTGAGCTGGCCGGCTGAGATATGGGCGTCTGGTCGACTGGTTGACGTATCTGCGATCGAATTCGTGATTTTGTGATTTAGATAATAATCCACGATAACTTGTTAATCACAGAAGATAGAACTCAAAATCCGGTATCGAAATGCGATATTTGCAATGATAACAAAACCGTATGATATTAAGCGGGGGGGGTTGCACGCGTGATCAGACTGAGATATTTACGTCGCAACAATCACTTTGCTGTGAATCGTCTGACAAAATCAAAACGTATGAATTCTGAGAGCTATGATCAAAAGTAACAAAGATTTCGTGGAATGTACAAATCCGAGAAGATTCCGCGAGGCTATGACAAAACGTGTCAGAGCAACAAAAATAAGATCGCACAACGTGAGAAATCAAGACAAGAATCGATTTCAAATCTATTCAGAGTGTCAATGAAGCATAGTCGAAACATCGGACTCCAGAGGCTTGCGCAATGGTCTCAGCCACACAACGAGCTAGAGCTCTTCAGGCTTAAATCTGTTTATGGATATCTGGAAAGCAGGGTAAAGGTTTTCTTCACCAGCACGGTGAGAGTTCATCGATTCATTAAACACTGCAATAGTATGCATGAACAATACAATAAATATACTGATTACATAAGCCAGATGCAGTAAGTTCTCCACCTCTTTGCGATTCAGACTGCACGCAAGCTGGCTTTCGCACGAGATAGGTTGTATTTGTCATCTTTTGAGAGTGATTCACTATCTACGTTCCCTTAATAAAGGCCTTCATATGTTTTAGCAGAAGCAGTGTAGACTTGATGCTGGCTACCTGCAAGCTTAGCAACAGCCAATGGAATGCGTATCTTAAATATCTTGCGAATGGTATCGCTTGAATTCTTTTGGAGACAGTGATTAATCTCTGGCTTCATTCAACCACATTAAACATGCAACCACTTGAAACATATTTCACATCGAACAGGTTTAGCGTTTTCGCAACCTGTTTCGAACATACCGACATGAATCCCAAGAGTGAGAAGCGGAGCGCCCATTCCATTGAGACTTTCTATCTGTCGATGCTGCAAAATCTACTTTCGTAGATTTACGAGTCATGGCTATGTTCAAATCCGTTTAGATTGAATGAAATTTCTTGTGATAATCTTAAAATGGGTCGGATATGCTCAACAATATCAACAATATCGTAAGAAGCGAATGTCTACGTTGAAATCGAAAGTTTGGTTGACCTGGTTGCTGAAAATGTTCTGGCGTAACTGAATTGAACCTTGTAGATGTTTTAGTGGAAAACTTGAGTAATTCAGTAATATAAGTGAATGTAAGTGAATGTAATATAAGTGTGAATGAAGTTTGGACAGTTCCCTGTGAGCCTTGTTTGCTTCTTCGGCACATTGAGTAGACCACCTAAAATTCTCTGTTATAGTAATGCCGAGATATTTTACTTTCCACACTGTAGCTATTTTGATGGCTCCTTCGCTGACTTTTAGGTGTGCTGTCTTCGAATCAGTCGTCAAAACTCAGCTCCGAATAGCGATGTCTATGGCTCACGCAGTATCCTTTCCAGGCACTCTACATATTCTTTCATTACGGTGTCCAGGATTAAACACAGTATCTAAATATGGTCGCAAGACAAACTTGTATAGGTGAAACAAGTTAGAAGGTATAAGGGAATAAATGGCGATTATGTCAATAATGCGCGTTGTAAGCTTTTGAGTCAATCGATATTATTTTACGGGCAAAGTGCCCAGGATTGAACGCAATATTATAATTGAGGTCGCACGACCACCTTGTATACAGGACTGAAGTTAGAAGATTTTTGGCATGACAACGCAGTCTAAACAGTTCAAAGCAATCTTCCTTTGTTGCATCTGCACACCGAGTAGACCTCATAAATTCTCTTGTAATAATGATGTTCAGATATTTCACATTCTGAACCGCAGTTATTTTGATGGCGCCTTCACGGACTTCTAGTTGTGTTGTCGCCGAATCAGTCGTCAGAAGGCAGCTCTTAATAGCCATCATGTTTATGGCTCGCCATGAACCCTTTCGTGACGCCCGATATATTTTTTCAAGTATGATGCCCAGGATTAAGCACAGTATTCTTATTGCGCTCGCACGACTATCTTGTATATTTTGATGGCTTCTCGCCGACTTCTAGTTGCGTTGTCGCCGAATCAGTCGTCAAAATACAGCTTCGAATGGTAATCTTGTCAATGACTCGGTGTTTCGGTACACTGAGTAGAACACTTAAAATCTTCTGTAATATTAATACCGAGGTCTTTCAATTTCCGCGCAGCGCAATTTCGATAGCTCCTTCGCGGACTCTCAGTTTTGTTGTGACCGAATCAGTCGTCAGAGCGTAGCTTTAAATGGTGATCATGTCAATTTCTAGACTTTGTCAACGAACAGAATGTGTCTTACAAGAGGCAACCTTCTGCAGTCAATACGTTTAACTTGGTTGTATTTCTCACGCTCTGATTAAATATTACGATATTTTGCCGATACTGTGAAATTGCAATCTATATTACCTGCACTACTAAGATGTAAATATCTTTTTCGTATATCTTCATTATGGCTCACATTACTTTTCCATGCTTAAAGGCTGGTTGTGGTTAGCAAGTAGCCAAAGGTATTGAGTGTTGTACATGCCGACGCTGGGCACACCAAAGGTGCTCTAGTATACCAAAAGACCATTACACCATATATGCCGCCCATACATGGTTCGAATTTGTCTCCATGGAATGCAAAGAAGTTGCACGGGAGGCTTATCGTAAGCTAGTTTCCCATTTACTCGCAACATTGCAGAAACCAACACAAAGATCTTACGCGCAAGTTGCAGCATCGCACAAGCCAATCTTGCATACGCCGGCGGATGTACGAAAATCTGCGGAAAGAAGTCAGGGTAAAACTAACAACAATGTTGTTAGTCAGCGTAAGAAAAAGAGCCAGCCAGCTCGAAAGTTACCGCGCTCCCCAACAAGTAAAAAAACCGAGCCGCGTCTCGGTAATTTAGCGACGATTAACTCGCAATTGGCTTCAATCCGCAGCGAATTGCGAGCGTTGCAGAAAAAAGGCACTTTTCCCGAGAAAAGTTTGAAAACCAGGACCAGAAACATTCTGATCCATAACGAGCAAGAGCCTTTTATACAGGAGGCTAAAGCACGACGCAGTTTAGATCGCAAATGCGTACAAAATTTACTGCGTCTGGCAGACCTTAAGCCCAATCTACAGATAGTTCGGGTACACAGAATCGGTCTGTATAAGAAAGGAAACCAAGCAAGGCCAATCTTGGTGGAATTCAGAAACCAGAGAGACAGAGACCTGTTTCTCTCTAAAGGCGACCAAATATATACCAATACAAATGGTTTGTATAGATTGGTGCCAGATAGCCGCCCAGTTTTTTCAAATTATTTTGCGTTCCAGCGTTCGGGTAGCAAAGTAGCAAACCCAAAGAGCAACCCTGATAAGCGCAGATTGAATAACTCCGCAACAGCGGATA
>JACCGJ010008698.1:0-18705 GCA_013407085.1 Atriophallophorus winterbourni | reverse complement strand
GGATGCTAAATCCAATCCCAAAAGATTTTATAGCTACGCTCAATCGAAAGGAAAAACCAGGGAAAACATTGGAGATTTAAATCTGGAGGACGGAAAAGTAGCCGATACCGACCTGTCTAAGGCGAGTGCCTTCTCTAGGTTCTCCAGTGGCGTTCAAAGACGTGATAATTCTTTAATTGCTCCGTCTAGCTCGTTTAATCTACTACCTGGCGCTCCTGCACTAGATGAGTTGTCCTTCATGGAATCCGAGGAGAATGAAGCACTTATCCATGTTCGCGTCAACAAAGCTGAGGGACTAGACGGTATCCACTCGATTATGATAAAGAATATTGCCCCAGTGCTTACAGAACCCTTATGCAAGCTCTTCAATTCATGCTTGAACATGGGAGTGGTTCCTAGTGAGTGGAAAGAAGCTATAATCGTGCCAATACACAAGGGTGGTTGCAGCTCAACTGTTGGTAACTATAGACCTGTCAGCCTGACTAGCATCGCCTCGAAAGTAATGGAGAAACTGCTGCGTGACAAAATCTGTCAGCATCTTCGTCGGCATTCTCTACTGAGTGTAACTCAGCATGGATTTCTTAAGGGTAGATCCTGCCTGACAAACCTTCTTAGTTTTCTCAATACTGCCACTAGAAGGATGGATGAATGGAAGCCATCTACCTAGACTTCAGCAAGGCTTCTGATTCCGTACACCACCGCCTTCTAGAGATTAAGCTAGCAGCAAAAGGCATTCGGGGTAGTCTACTTGCTTGGATGAAGGCCTTCCTAACAGGTAGGACATTCCGAGTTAGGGTAGGATCTACGCTGTCAAATAAAACCTACGTGATCGTGGTGTACCCCAATGTTCGGTATCTGGTCCTCTTCTATTCCTGATTTTCATCGATGACTTGTCCTCTGCATTGAAGTGCCCATGCTTCATTTTTGCGGATGATGTGAACTTCATCGGATCAACGGACGAAGATACCTTGATGCACGACCTTGAACGGGTCATAAACTGGTCACACAAGTGGGACCTCCCACTTAACCTTAATAAGAGCCAACTCTTGTCAGCACTGGTTGATAAGATTTCAGTTCAGGTGTCGGGCAATTCTCTCACTGTTAGCGCCACACAGCGTGTGTAGGATTTAGGAGTACTGGTTAGGACGGACTTCAAATGGGAGGACCAATGCGCCGCTGCAGCTCAACGTGCTCGCAAAGTTCTCTTTCGGCTGAGATCCGTGTTATCCAGCAGAAGACCCGAGGTATTCCTGCCCCTTTACAAGGCATTAGTTAGGCCGCATCTAGAATATTGTGTCCAGGCGTGTTGCCCTTACTACAAAAAGGATATCGTTCAACTCGAAAGCGTACAGCGTCTCGCAACTCGCATGATTGAGGGTCAGCGAGGGAAACCTTACGCTGCACGCCTAAAGTCCCTAGATCTTTTTTCACTTACGCGCCGTCGTTTGAGAGGTGACTTAATTGAAACCTTTAAGATCTTGAAGTGGTTAAGTGGCGTTAGCATGACCGACTTCTTTGCCTTAAGTCCTGAGCTAGGCACCCGGGGCCATTCACTCAAACTTGCTAAGGAGCGATGTAGACTAGACTCCAGGAAAAACTTTTTCAGCCTCAGGGTGGTAAATTTCTGGAACCGGCTTCCAGAAAAACTTATATCCTGCAGTTCTGTCGCAAGTTTTAAGCAGGGTTTGGACCGCATCTGGGGTAAGCTTTTTCCTGAATTCTCCCCCTAATTTTATGCTAGATTAGGTTGTTTACCATTTTTATCGTTGTTTGGTAAGTAAGAAAATGCTAAAGTTCTGTTTGTTTAATACACAACTCTTCTTTAGCTGACCTCTCACCGTACTGGTGAGGAGAAATGTATTCTTATCTTTCCAGCATCATTCATTACGTGGTGCTTCCTAAATACAACCCGGATAATCCCTTGGCATCGCGATCGTCGAGGATATCCAAATCACAATAAGAATAAACGCTTTGGCAGTGGTGGTTGCTTCTCTGCAGCTTTCCACCGAACGAAATTCTGGACGCTCGATTGGCTCGTTCGCCACTTACTGTCCTGTGCAACTGAACTGAACTGAACTGAACAGATCAATCTGTTATTAAACCGCCTCCTCCGAAACATTTAAGCGTATTTATTCTTTTTGACTTAGGGAACCCTATGTAATTAAGACTCGCTGACAGCAAATCTTAAAGCACCTTGGGTTTCCTCAGAAGTGCCCCAATTCCGTTTGAGGCAAATATAATCTGCAAATTGATTTCAAACTACATCCACCCTAGTATCGAATATGCTACACCGACATGGGTTGAGTAAACTAGCACTGTATGTTATGTTGACGGTGACCGGTAAATCACACCAACAAGAGTTTTTACCTGTTACTAATTTGGGTGAACACCACAGCGTACCTTCTAGTATCAAATTGTTGTCTGTGTCCATTTTCATGTCGAACGCCGACTCCGAGAGAGTCGGCCGACTTGCGTTTATTGGATTAGGTTCAATGGCATCGCCATGTTTAATGCCAAAAGGTTCGGCCACTTTCACGATTACCTCGGGTTTCATGTGTGTACTGATAAGTTTTGTCTCTTGTGGAAGTTTGTATCGATACAGTTTCCAATTGTAAGACCTGTGTCCGCCATGTTGGAGATCAATAATTCCGGTTTACGGGGGCGTGGACCGTTAAATGTGTAATTCGGTGACTTTGGGATACTGAAATTATCGATAACTGCAGCATTGCTGATTTGGATATTTTTTGCTAATACACCTCAACTGTTGTCTATAATTGTGGGATTTACACTTTGTATCTGAACCGGTGACAGCTTTTATGCCTTTCAAGCGAATAATTGTGCTTTTATCGCAATCGTTTGGTTTGTTTATCTTTTCTTCCGATGGAGATTTTTTCCGCTCTGACTAGGGCATAAAATCAAATGCACGAGATGTGTTTTCCTTTCCGTCGCATAACAAGTATGTCGATAGAAGTAAATCTTCTAACTCCTATTTGTTTGGCAATACAACCTGGAGCAACCGCGGCTTTTCTCGGTTTAGCGCTTTTTTCGACGACTCAAGTGAATCCACGAAACCGAATGGACGGCTTTTAGATTCATTAGAGTGCACAGTTAAAACCATTCGTTCGAGTCATGCTGGTGTCTCAGTTACTACTGGTACGTTGGTGCATATAAGACTAAGCTAAATTTCTTTCGATGCAACTTTGTTTAATGCTGCATCCCAGGTTAAGGTTCTTATTTTGAAGCGTTTGAACACTCTCCTGAGTGCCATGTTGCAATAATTCAAGCTTTTCAGGAGCATGGTTTGGTAGTGCTAAATTTGGGCTTAGCCGGTTGTTCAATATAAATGTTTCAGACTTGATTTTTTCTCTTTTTGTTGCGTCAATCTATTCTCCAATGTATCAGGCTCTTTTCAAAGAGATGAATGTATACACTAGCGATGGCCATTTATATTTCCGCAGGCATTACAGAAATAATAAATAGATTGATAGTCATTATATTTCACAGGCCTTACTCGCTTATCAGTCAAATTCTCATCGTTAGTCACGTGCAGGTGGATTCGCCAAATGTTCATTTAACCGACGCACTAACACTGCTTACAGGATGCAGGCAATTGACGCAAAGGTCATGTTGGTTTTCTTTATGCTGTCGGGGAACACCACTCTCAGTCACAGCTTGATCGATCGATTTCTTAGTCTGTGTGTTGAATCTTGTGACACAATAACACATGTTAGTAGCCTGAGTTGAGCTGGCCGGCTGAGATATGGGCGTCTGGTCGACTGGTTGACGTATCTGCGATCGAATTCGTGATTTTGTGATTTAGATAATAATCCACGATAACTTGTTAATCACAGAAGATAGAACTCAAAATCCGGTATCGAAATGCGATATTTGCAATGATAACAAAACCGTATGATATTAAGCGGGGGGGGTTGCACGCGTGATCAGACTGAGATATTTACGTCGCAACAATCACTTTGCTGTGAATCGTCTGACAAAATCAAAACGTATGAATTCTGAGAGCTATGATCAAAAGTAACAAAGATTTCGTGGAATGTACAAATCCGAGAAGATTCCGCGAGGCTATGACAAAACGTGTCAGAGCAACAAAAATAAGATCGCACAACGTGAGAAATCAAGACAAGAATCGATTTCAAATCTATTCAGAGTGTCAATGAAGCATAGTCGAAACATCGGACTCCAGAGGCTTGCGCAATGGTCTCAGCCACACAACGAGCTAGAGCTCTTCAGGCTTAAATCTGTTTATGGATATCTGGAAAGCAGGGTAAAGGTTTTCTTCACCAGCACGGTGAGAGTTCATCGATTCATTAAACACTGCAATAGTATGCATGAACAATACAATAAATATACTGATTACATAAGCCAGATGCAGTAAGTTCTCCACCTCTTTGCGATTCAGACTGCACGCAAGCTGGCTTTCGCACGAGATAGGTTGTATTTGTCATCTTTTGAGAGTGATTCACTATCTACGTTCCCTTAATAAAGGCCTTCATATGTTTTAGCAGAAGCAGTGTAGACTTGATGCTGGCTACCTGCAAGCTTAGCAACAGCCAATGGAATGCGTATCTTAAATATCTTGCGAATGGTATCGCTTGAATTCTTTTGGAGACAGTGATTAATCTCTGGCTTCATTCAACCACATTAAACATGCAACCACTTGAAACATATTTCACATCGAACAGGTTTAGCGTTTTCGCAACCTGTTTCGAACATACCGACATGAATCCCAAGAGTGAGAAGCGGAGCGCCCATTCCATTGAGACTTTCTATCTGTCGATGCTGCAAAATCTACTTTCGTAGATTTACGAGTCATGGCTATGTTCAAATCCGTTTAGATTGAATGAAATTTCTTGTGATAATCTTAAAATGGGTCGGATATGCTCAACAATATCAACAATATCGTAAGAAGCGAATGTCTACGTTGAAATCGAAAGTTTGGTTGACCTGGTTGCTGAAAATGTTCTGGCGTAACTGAATTGAACCTTGTAGATGTTTTAGTGGAAAACTTGAGTAATTCAGTAATATAAGTGAATGTAAGTGAATGTAATATAAGTGTGAATGAAGTTTGGACAGTTCCCTGTGAGCCTTGTTTGCTTCTTCGGCACATTGAGTAGACCACCTAAAATTCTCTGTTATAGTAATGCCGAGATATTTTACTTTCCACACTGTAGCTATTTTGATGGCTCCTTCGCTGACTTTTAGGTGTGCTGTCTTCGAATCAGTCGTCAAAACTCAGCTCCGAATAGCGATGTCTATGGCTCACGCAGTATCCTTTCCAGGCACTCTACATATTCTTTCATTACGGTGTCCAGGATTAAACACAGTATCTAAATATGGTCGCAAGACAAACTTGTATAGGTGAAACAAGTTAGAAGGTATAAGGGAATAAATGGCGATTATGTCAATAATGCGCGTTGTAAGCTTTTGAGTCAATCGATATTATTTTACGGGCAAAGTGCCCAGGATTGAACGCAATATTATAATTGAGGTCGCACGACCACCTTGTATACAGGACTGAAGTTAGAAGATTTTTGGCATGACAACGCAGTCTAAACAGTTCAAAGCAATCTTCCTTTGTTGCATCTGCACACCGAGTAGACCTCATAAATTCTCTTGTAATAATGATGTTCAGATATTTCACATTCTGAACCGCAGTTATTTTGATGGCGCCTTCACGGACTTCTAGTTGTGTTGTCGCCGAATCAGTCGTCAGAAGGCAGCTCTTAATAGCCATCATGTTTATGGCTCGCCATGAACCCTTTCGTGACGCCCGATATATTTTTTCAAGTATGATGCCCAGGATTAAGCACAGTATTCTTATTGCGCTCGCACGACTATCTTGTATATTTTGATGGCTTCTCGCCGACTTCTAGTTGCGTTGTCGCCGAATCAGTCGTCAAAATACAGCTTCGAATGGTAATCTTGTCAATGACTCGGTGTTTCGGTACACTGAGTAGAACACTTAAAATCTTCTGTAATATTAATACCGAGGTCTTTCAATTTCCGCGCAGCGCAATTTCGATAGCTCCTTCGCGGACTCTCAGTTTTGTTGTGACCGAATCAGTCGTCAGAGCGTAGCTTTAAATGGTGATCATGTCAATTTCTAGACTTTGTCAACGAACAGAATGTGTCTTACAAGAGGCAACCTTCTGCAGTCAATACGTTTAACTTGGTTGTATTTCTCACGCTCTGATTAAATATTACGATATTTTGCCGATACTGTGAAATTGCAATCTATATTACCTGCACTACTAAGATGTAAATATCTTTTTCGTATATCTTCATTATGGCTCACATTACTTTTCCATGCTTAAAGGCTGGTTGTGGTTAGCAAGTAGCCAAAGGTATTGAGTGTTGTACATGCCGACGCTGGGCACACCAAAGGTGCTCTAGTATACCAAAAGACCATTACACCATATATGCCGCCCATACATGGTTCGAATTTGTCTCCATGGAATGCAAAGAAGTTGCACGGGAGGCTTATCGTAAGCTAGTTTCCCATTTACTCGCAACATTGCAGAAACCAACACAAAGATCTTACGCGCAAGTTGCAGCATCGCACAAGCCAATCTTGCATACGCCGGCGGATGTACGAAAATCTGCGGAAAGAAGTCAGGGTAAAACTAACAACAATGTTGTTAGTCAGCGTAAGAAAAAGAGCCAGCCAGCTCGAAAGTTACCGCGCTCCCCAACAAGTAAAAAAACCGAGCCGCGTCTGGATAATTTAGCGACGATTAACTCGCAATTGGCTTCAATCCGAAGCGAATTGCGAGCGTTGCAGAAAAAAGGCACTTTTCCCGAGAAAAGTTTGAAAACCAGGACCAGAAACATTCTGATCCATAACGAGCAAGAGCCTTTTATACATGAGGCTAAAGCACGACGCAGTTAAGATCGCAAATGCGTACAAAATTTACTGCGTCTGGCAGACCTTAAGCCCAATCTACAGATAGTTCGGGTACACAGAATCGGTCTGTATAAGAAAGGAAACCAAGCAAGGCCAATCTTGGTGGAATTCAGAAATCAGAGAGACAGAGACCTGTTTCTCTCTAAAGGCGACCAAATACATACCAATACAAAGGGTTTGTATAGATTGGTGCCAGATAGCCGCCCAGTTTCAGCAAATTATTTTGCGTTCCAGCGTTCGGGTAGCAAAGTAGCAAAACCGAAGAGCAACCCTGATAAGCGCCGATTGAATAACTCCGCAACAGCGGATATTTCAATCAAGAACGCTCAAAAGGTGGTAGAAAATATAGGGGACGAATCTTGGCTAAGTTGTGATGCAGCAAACGAAAGCCTCGCTTCGTATGCGCTCAACGCTCCTGCATTAAGAACCTCTACGCCACAACCTTCCAGCGACGTAGATTCTCCACACAGCACTAATTTGGACATACCAAAAAACTTGGTAATACCTCGGGTTTTGCGCCCGAGGGTTGTCCGAAATTAGGCGGGGTACATCGAAATGCTGTGAGCATACTATACACAAATGCTTGCAGCGTGCGTAGTAAATGGCTGGAATTAATGCAGAAAGCCTCCAATAGTAAATCTAGGATCCTAGGTATATCAGAGACCTGGCTTCAAGATGCAGACATTATTCCAGTTGATCTTCTTTCGACATATACAGCCATCAGATCGGATAGACCAGATGGTAGACGCGGAGGAGGAGCTATAATACTACTACAACATGGTATTAAATACCAAGACTCTGGCATCAAAATGGCCACCTTCGGCATCCAGCTGGTCTCGACAATCGTCACAGACGGTAAGCTTTCTTTTGCGTTAGGCTGCTTATACAGGGCACCCGGCGCTTCTGAGGAGGAGGACCAGCAACTTAGGGAACTTCTCACCAGGTTGCTCAAAACTGCCCCACGAGTCTATTTAATAGGTGACTTCAACTTACCGGGTATTGACTGGGACACTCAGACAACCTGTGATAGAATTTCCCAGGTATATCTCGATTGGATGCACTCCAGTGCGCTTCATCAGCACGTAAGTGAGAAAACTAGGTACAGAGATGGACATTCACCATCTACACTGGACCTACTTTTGTCTAAAGGTCCTAAAGATGTCCAAAACCTCTCTTACGACTCACCTTTAGGGAAAAGTGACCATGTCACCATAATATTCCAGGCAATTCTCTGTTTTCATAAGCCACCAGTCAAATACAGGCGTAATCTAAATAGAGTTGACTGGAATGCTGTACGGCTTTCCGCTTTACGATGTGACTGGTTCTCTGAAACCAATGACATCGAAAGTAAAAGGTCGGTTATTAAGCGCAATATTTTAAGTCTTCAAGACCTTTACTGTCCTTTCCGACCTATACGGCTAAAGAACAAGCCACCTTGGTGGACTCCTGCGGTGCGACGCAACATTATTAGCGCGACAGACACTGGCGGAGATACACAGCCTTGCCAACCTATAGAAATTGGTCGTGCTATAAGGCTTTGAGGAACAACACAGTAAAGCTACAACGGAAGCTTAAGCGATGCTACGAAACTTACCTGGCGAAGTCTGCTAAAAAGTACCCTAAGAAGTATTATAGTTATGTTCAGTCTAAGTGTAAGACAAGGGAGCACATAGGTACCCTAATATTAGACAATGGCCAGAAAGCCAATTCTGACCCCGAAAAGGCAGCAGCTTTGCTGGATTATTTTCGAAGCGTACATAGAATAGATGGCGGGGATGCGATCCACTCAGTCCCAACTCTTAATACGGAAATGGGTGCCTCACTAAGCGAAGTAGTTTTTTGCACGGATGATGTCGCACGTGTCTTAAAGAATCTAGACGGAAATAAATCCGCCGGACCTGACGATGTGCATCCTAAAATTGTAAAGGAAATATCTACGGTACTAGCAGGGCCTCTATGTGAGTTATATAACGAATGGTTCTGCAAAGGCATCCTACCAGATGACTGGAAGAAAGCCATTGTCGTACCCATTCCAAAGGGAGGTTGCGCAAACATAGTTAAGAATTTCCGACCGGTAAGCTTGACTAGTGTTTTATGTAAAACCTTTGAGAGACTTATCAGGGATCGATTGTGCAGCCACCTCGTGCACAATTCATCATTAAGCACGGTTCAACATGGCTTTCTTAAAGGAAGGTCGTGTCTCTCAAATCTTTTATGCTTTTTAGATCGAGTTTCTAAGACACTGGATGAAGGCGGACGAGTAGAGGTCTTTTACTTAGACTTTAGTAAGGCGTTCGACTCGGTTAGTCACAGGTTCCTAGGGATGAAGCTCTCGGCCAAAGGCATATCTGGTAAGCTTCATGACTGGATAACCAGTTTTCTTCGTGATAGATCCTTCCAGGTCCGTGTAGGCGATACTACCTCTGAATTCGCAACAGTTACCAGTGGGGTCCCACAAGGTTCAGTATTAGGCCCAATACTTTTCTGATCTTCATCGATGATCTGGCATCGCAGTTGTCATGTCCCTGCTACATGTTTGCTGATGATGTCAAATTCACCGGATCCAGTGATCACGGTGATTTGTTGAGAGATATTGAAAAGGTCATTACATGGTCGCAGGATTGGGATCTTCCTCTGAACTATAGTAAATGTCATCTGTTGTCTGCAGCAGTCGACAGAATTACAGTAACTGCGAATAACGGTAGGATCGACTTTCAATCTATCCAGAGGATTAAGTATTTGGGTATAGTCGTAACATCGGACTTCAAATGGGCTGCGCAGTGTGCCACCGCTGCACAACGAGCTAGAGGAGAACTCTTTAGGCTTAAATCCGTTCTGACATGTAGAACGCCGAAAGTGTTTATCCCTTTATATACGGCGATTGTCAGGCCGCATTTAGAATACTGCGTGCAAGCCTGGAGCCCCTTCTTTCAAAAGGACATATTACTATTAGAAATAGTCCAACGACTGGCTACCAAAATGGTTGAAGGTATGTTTGGGAAACCCTACGAAGAACGTCTAATTTCTTTAGGTCTCTTCTCCCTTCGGCGTCGGCGTCTACGGGGTGACCTCATAGAAACTTTCAAAATCCTGAAAGGTTTAGGCGACGAGGGCTGTCAAATCCTGTTCTCTCGAGCGATCAACCCCTCAACTAGAGGACATACATTGAAGCTCGCGAAAACCACAGCCGTCTGAATCTTAGGCAACACTTTTTCAGTGAAAGAGTGGTAAGCTTCTGGAACAAGCTGCCTGAGGAACTAATAGCTTGCACATCAATAGGTGCATTCAAAAGGGGTTTAGATGCCTTGTGGCTTGGGCTTTTCCCAGACTTTTCCCCGTGAATATGCAGGTTGTCTGTCGTCAGAATTGTCCATTTTTTGTTCATTTTAAAATTATATGGTCTTGACCACAATTTAAAAAAAAAACAAAAAAATCCTGTTATATAATGCTTCGTTTTAAATGTCATGTTTTAAATGTACGCACCAATTTTCCATAGCTAACCTCTCACCGGCTTGGTGAAGAGAAACCCTTTCCGTTTTTCTCAGTCGCAGCTACAAATTCTGGGACCAGAGGACGGCTTGTAAAACATCGGACGTACCTTCGCATACGACGAGAATACCAGAGGAAAATGAACCAACTTTGGCAGTGGTGGGCGCTCCTTTGAAGCTTTCCACAGACGGAAATTCTGGACGCTCGATTGGCTTATCCCTTGGCGGCGCGATCGTCGAGGATATCCAAATCACAATAAGAAAAAACGCGTTGGCAGTGGTGGTTGCTTCTCTGCAGCTTTCCACCGAAAGAAATTCTGGACGCTCGATTGGCTCGTTAGCCACATACTGTCCTGTGCAAACTGAACTGAACTGAACCATCGGTAGTTATCAAAAACCACCACAGGGGGGTAAAAAAAGCCGTTGCTAAGGATAAGTGTCAAATAAAATTGCAACAATTTAACTACAATGCTTTAGAAAGGCAACTAAATGCCCTGGCCGAGCAAGTTAATAAGCTTGCAGAACCCAAAAGAATGGCGGAAACAAGGTCAACTCGAACACTGCTCATTCTAAATAGGGAAGAGCCGCTGATTGGCGAAAGTAAATCCGGGCGGAAAATGGACCGTTCTAGGGTTCAAGACATTTTGCGCATGGCAGGGCTAATTAACTGCCATGTATAAAGGGTCCATCGTGTAGGCCGGTGGAACTCAACTGTAAGTAGCGCTCGCCCGATTTTGCTAGAATTTATAAACCAGCTGGACAGACACGCTTCTTTCAAAAAGTGCTTACCTTGGACGCTACACAAATGGGCGTTTCAAAGTTATCCAGGATACGGGGCCTCAACCACACTTTCAAGGAAAGCGTTCAAAAACGCCCATGACCGGCTCGAAAACTCCCACAAAAGGGATAAACCTTAGCCAACATAAAATGTTTAAGTTGTCTGCTGTGGTAGTCATTAAAGACGTACTCCAACATGGCCCGCCAGTAAAATACGAGTGCGTGAAAAACTCGTTGGCAGGCGAAAGCCTTTCAGGTCTTCAAGGTACTACGCCAGAAAATAAGCAAGATTCGCTTTTCGGTAGGCTCCTGAACGAAGAAAATCTATGTACATCTGCCATTAGGCCGGTACAAGCTCGTTAGCATGCGCAGTCTAAACATTTATCTACTACTCCAGTCTCAAAAACGGGGGTATCAACGTCGGTGATCCGATCCCGAGTAAAAGTCAATTAAAATGTACCCGTATACTGTACACAAATGCTTGCAGTGTGCGTAATAAGTGGGGAGAGCTGCAGCTTGCTGCACTGGAAAACCAGGTCGACACAATTGCCATCACCGAATCATGGTTGAAATCAGATGATCATGTTCCGTCATTTGTATCAACTAAGTATGCCATCTATCGCCAGGACAGGGATACTGGTGCTACGGGAGGGGGAGTGGCAATTATGATAAACGAAGATCTTCCCCACAGTGAGACATCGATAAAGATTGCTTGTCACTCAATCCAACTAACATCGGTATTTCTTACTGTATGCAACTACCGATGAAAGGTGGAACAAAATAGCAGGGATTATGTGAGCCGCTGCAATAACAGCCTGCGAGACTGCACAACCAACCCAAAAGTCCCACTGGATTTCACAGCGCTCTATAGAAATTCTTCACCAGCGACGCAAAATACCTCATGGTCCTGGACAATACAGAGTGTAGACGCGTGAGGAATGAACTTAAACGGAGCTTAAGACTAGACAGAGAAAGGTGGTGGCTAAATAAGGTCGAAGAAATGGAAATAGCAAATAATGCGGGTAACGTGCGAAAACTCTTCCAACTTATTCGATCGACTGGGCCTACGAAACAAGGAGTGAGTGAGACTATAGCTGAATTAGACGGTACTCTTATCACTAATAAGAATCGCCGCCTGTCACGCTGGGCCGAACATTTTGAAGAACAATTCAGCTGGTCGCCTGCAACAGAATCATTCCCTCACTTGAGGCAGTGTGATCCTTGGCCTGTTAGCGTAGATCCCCTAATGATTTAGAAATTAAAGCATGTATAGAATCCATGAACCGATTCAAAGCTGCTGGCCCCGATGACATACCGCCTGTTTTGTTCAAAGAAGGTGGCCAAGTCCTAATCAGCACATTAGGCGATCTCCTCCGTGAAGTGTGGTTATCAGAATCCGTCCCTCCGAGTTGGGGCGAATCGGTTATCATACCTATATTTAAAAAAGGTGTGCGAAGCTTATGCTCTAATCACTGTGGGATAAGTCTCACTCTCATCATTACGAGATTATTAGCTTCCATATGTCTTCGAAGATTAACATCGCATAGGGAATCACCGATCCGAGAGCAGCAAGCTGGCTTCCGGCCTGGCAGAGGCTGTGTCGACCACATTTTTACTCTTCGACGGATCCTAGAACTGCGGCACACTTATACACAGCCGACAATAGCCATCTTTTTAGACTTTAAAGGAGCATTTGATTCAGTCGATCGAAATGTCATGTTTAACACTTTGCTGTGCAAAGGCGTTCCGCAAAAGTATGTCAACATACTACATGCACTTTATGCTCATACATCCGGATGCGTTAGGGTTTACAACGAACTCTCACCGAAATTCCACACCACAAGTGGCGTCCGACAAGGATTCCCGATTTCTCCGTTTTTGTTCAATTTTGTAATTGATGCAATTATGGAATTGTGCAACGATGGTGCCCCAACTTTCGGAGTTCACATAATTCCAGGCGTCAAGAGAATCCTTCCTACCTTACTTTCCAGATATCCGGAAACAAGAACGTGTGAAAAGTACGAACTGTATGCTTGATATCGATGCTGATGTCGTTCTACTCGTTCACGAAACTTGTTTGTATGCATGTTCCACTCGAGGTGTAGGCACCTCTTCCCAGTTTGTTTGTGCTTACTCTTTTATAGAACCCGTAGCAATTTAAGTCCCACCCTTCCCCATCTTTTAGGATTTTACTTTTTCATGCTTGTGTGGTACGTGGTACCGGTGTAATGCTGTCTGTGATGATGATGATGTTGATGATGATTGATATCGAAGTGCCGGGTGCTCAACCGCATACGGTCGAATGAAATCTAGTGCGTGGTTGGCTTTTAGCCACCTTCAGCCCTGTGCAACTTGAACTTAAAACAATTTGTTCTGTTCACTCATTTGTCTTGAGTTGATATTTCAAATATTTTTAAGTAATGCTTGGTCCTTCCTATAAACTTATTGTTGGCTAAATCGTCCTTTTTCTCCTGATTTCAGCCCATTTTCCTCTTGTTCTCTTCCATTAAATTCACACACTAGTCTAATGACGAAACCCAACAAAGTCAAGCCCTCCTCCAGTGCTCTCGTCAAAACTGCCGGACCACAACCAGAAAAGCCCCTCGGCTTGAAGAAAAAGAAAGTTTCCATCAAACGACGTAACGTGTCGCTGTTCTCTCTTTCAAACTCATCTTTCTCATTCTAGCCAAATTACTACCTGTTTTTCGACGTTCTGATCAACGCCCCCCTCGAAAATCGGAATGGAAGAACAGGGAGCGTGTTCTTGTGATAGCATCACGCGGTGTTTCTTATCTTGGCAGATATTTACTCCGCGATTTGTTGACCATGATGCCACATGGTCGAACAGACTCGAAATTGGATACGAAACGGGATTTGGGTTTGTTGAACGAATTGGCCGAAATTAGCCATTCGAACAAGGTGAGAAACGCGCGTTTATTATTATTATTATTATTACACAAGTCTTTACAGACGATGTGCCAACAAGTATACCATGAAGAGGGTACATGATGAAAGAAAAATGTAGGTTCCATGGTTCTTGTTGAAGGCGACCTACTACCCGGTTGCCAAGGCCGAAGTAGGGGGTTGGCTTAGGGGACCCCACCCGGAGCCTTTGACTCAAAAGTCTACCCGCTAGGCAGCGGTTTTTTTCCTTCATGAGAGCCGGTGACCATTTTGAGGGTTCTTGCGCCTCTCTTGAAGTGCCTCGGCGATTGTTCGAGTACGCCTCTCTAGCCTTTGCACGACCAGGTGCAACCTGCGAGGCAGCAAGGATTTTCCTCAGGGTTCACTCCCGAAGCATTTCCCGCAATCGGGTATGCCGCAAGGCAGCGGAGGTTTGGAATAAGGGTTTTCCTTCCCTTAGATGGACTGCCCTCCCAGGCTGACGAGCTCCATCTACCCGGAGCAAACTGGTTTTGAGGCGCCAGTCATCCGCCTTCGCCCCTTCTCCTGTCAGTAGAAGCAGTTCGGCCACGTGCAGGCCAGGAGCTGGGCTTTGGTTGTCAGAGGCTGTTTAAGACGCACGCATATGGGAGCATTTTATAGACAGTGGGAGCTCATCCCCACTGCCGCCCCCGGCTGTGACAACCTTGGAACGCGTTTGAGCTCGCGTGTGTGTAGGTCTCCGCTTTCAGTTCTCTTCCCGCACTATTCTTTGACAAATCGTCCAAAACTGATTTGTGTACCGCTTTTGGCGAAGTCTTTTTTAAGCTGTCCATGACGATATTTGTTCATACGTATACGGACCATGGCTTAGCTATTTTTACCAGGTTATTTGCTTCTTAGGTTCACTAAGCCCTGGCCTACGATTATGAAACTCGTTTCTACTGCACAGTGGATACCGTGCTAAGTTGCGTTGCCAAAGTTTCTTGGCTGCATACGGAAGCACACTGGATTATTACTGCCATTCTGTTATTTTTATTCTATCTGTCTAGTCCTGGAACACCTGATAGTATCTTAACCAACGCACAGTCACTGACAGTGATAAATTTACTGCTGCCAGGCTTGTGATTTTATACTCACGTACATATATACATGTACATACATTATCATCATCACAGACAGCATTACACCGGTAGCCGGGAAGAAATGCCTACACCTCGGATGGAACATGCATTCAAACAAGTTTCGTGAACGAATAGAGCGACATCAGTATGCCAGCTTCCTTGCGGCTTTCATTGCAAGCTTTTCTCGACACTCCGCTTGACAATATACAAGGTTAAGCAAACACTCCAAGAAGATGCTTAGTACAAGACCGCCATTGAACACGGTTTCGAGACATATCCTGAAGCGTAACTAGCCATTGCGATATTCGATCGCGGGGACGCCAGCCAGGAAGACGTGCTGTGCCGACTTTGGAATGGTTACTAGTAAGGGTTTTTTAAGTGCCTGTGCCATGTGATGGTTTGGCCAACCCGAGATTTACGCCAATCAGTATGTGGCGTCACAAAAAGAATCCGTTTCGGAAGTCGATGGTCCGGCATCCGTAAAACGGATGTGCAATCGTACAGTATGTATATATGTATGTATGGAAGCACAAGCCTGATCCGGGCAAAGTGCCACACCATCATACAATGCACGTGGTTCAAGGTACTGTCAGGTTGTCCAGGCCTAGACTGATGTTAGAAATGGAACAAAAAATGGCACTCAGACTCCAGTGTGTTTCCGCGTACAACTCCCTGCCGGTGGCAAATCAATTAACACAGTGTTAGTCGCTCCGCAAAGAGTTACTGCACGATTGAACATACACATATAAATGCAGTCGTGCAGTACTTCTGTGATGTGCGGCTAGCACCATGCTAAATTGATTGGCCACCGCTAGTGAGTTCCATGCTGAAGCACGCTGGAGTCTCACTACCATTTGCTGTTCTTTTTTCTTCCTCATATCTGTCTAGGCCTGGGCAACCTGACGGTATCTTAGCCCACGCGCAGTCTCTGACTGTGCAGCACTTTGACTGGATCAGGCTTGTGATTTCATCCATGCATATAACACGTATTCTAAAACTGTGAGAATCTATCTATGCCTGGGCAACCCGGCAGCATCTTAGCCCACGTGCAGTCTATGACTGCTTGTGCTTTCATGACAACCAGCAGCGTCCGTTCCGTTCGAGATTCAAGTGATACGATGATAATGGGTTAAGTGGCGATTTATCTGTCTACCCATAACCTGAACAAACAGACGGCGTCATTAACACTCGCGTTTCAGGCATTCTCTTCACGATTAATTCACTTTCTTTCGATACTTCTCGTTGCTTTCGGTCAGACTCCGATAATATCTTAACCCCAAAACGCAACTCCTGATTCCAATTTCTGCTTCTACGTAATCATAGGTCTTGTTCTTCGAAGCTCGAAAAAAGAAAGACCTATACTTGTGGATTAGCTGCGCTCCCAATGGACCCTCAGCGAAGTTTCTCGTCGAGAATATCCACACGACGGCTGAGTTGAAACTTTCCGGCAATTGCTTGAAAACTAGTCGCCCGGTGCTGGCATTTGATCCCGCGTTCGATTGCGAGAGTGAACCGCATTTGCGTTTGCTTCGAGAATTGTTCGTCCAGACGCTGGGTGTTCCGGCGCATCATCCGCGTTCCCAGCCGTACTTTGACAAGGTGTTTTCGTTCGGATGGTTGAACAATCGTATCTGGTTCCGTACGTATCAAATCGCGGAGGAAAGTGCTGCGCTGGTGGAAGTTGGTGGGTGCAGTTGATGTTTTATTCCTGGTTTTATTGGAATGTTTCAGGAGATGTGTCTTCGGTCGATGTACATCACATCGGTCTTATACTCCACAGCGTTTCAAATGAGTAAACCGTTCGATTCAGGAGACGGCACAGTGCTTATAGTGGATGGATGTACAATCGTGCAGCACTTATGTGCTGTGCGGCCAACACCTTGCTAAATTGATTGGCCATAGGTAGTGAGTTGCATGCTGAAACAGGCTGGAGTCTCACTACCATTTCTATTTCTATTTCCCTCCTCATATCTGTCTAGGTCTG
The DNA here is from genome assembly GCA_013407085.1 of Atriophallophorus winterbourni. Taxonomy (NCBI): domain Eukaryota; kingdom Metazoa; phylum Platyhelminthes; class Trematoda; order Plagiorchiida; family Microphallidae; genus Atriophallophorus; species Atriophallophorus winterbourni. The sequence continues at coordinate 1,527 of JACCGJ010008698.1, read as the reverse complement.
GGCAACCTGACAGTATCTTAGCCCACGTGCAGTCTCTGACTGTGCGGCTCTTTGCCAGGAACAGGCTTGTGCTTTCATACATCATAGGGTCAGAGTAAAGAAATGTCATATCTCGTTTGCAAACGCCTTTGCAATCATCATCATCATCATGTAGCACAAGTCTGGAGCCAAACAAAGTGCCAAGCAATATGAGGCAAGAGAAGCAGGCAAGCGGAATATGCAAAAGAAAATGAGCAAAAAGCAGCTTGTTTTTGTAGTTTCAGTGCATGCGATTTTGTGATTTTTTGTTTTTTTATAAAATAATATCGGATTAAAAATGATGACACACATAATAAAATACACTGCCGCCACTGGCTTCGGTTTGTAGCCATATCGCGTAAGGTTTCCAGCCAACTATTAGGTGGAGCTTTCGGACTCCACCCAGGCAAACGATTACGCCCAACTGAGCCTAGCGCTACGGTGAGTTTCTTCATCCCAACGCGCCACGTCATGGACTGGCCACCCGATCTTTTCTCCCAGCTTCTGTTAGGCTCTGCGAATAAGGCGCGGTACGGTAAACGGTGAGTAGGCATTCTTAAAACATGTCCCAACCATCGCAAGCGAGCAAGCATCAGCATTTCTCTCAGTCCGTGGCCACATGGTCCTAACACCCGCTTGCAGACATCTATATTTGTAACACGATGCTGCCACCGAATGCGAGCAATTCTACGCAGGCAACGGGTATCAAAAACAGAAAGCTGACGGACATCTTCCGCTCGGATAGACCAGGTTTCGCAGCCATAAAGGAGTGTAGCACGCACCACTGCGTTGTATAGTCGGACTTTAGTCGCATCTACACCACAAGTGGCGAAGGTTAGGAAACGCTGCGCTCGCTTTGCGAACACGATGTGAGATCTCATCCTCGACACAACCGCCAGCAGACATGCAACTACCAAGGTAAACGCATTTATACTACAATCGCGGTCTGCCGAATGGTCGACTTTCTGTTTTCAACTCATCATAGAGAAGATATTTTGGATTACGATCATTTTCCATTCGGTACACATAACCTAGCTAGCGTAGTCCGCGCTGTAGTAGAAGTAGTAGTAGTAGTAGTAGTAGTAGTAGAACTAACAGTAGAAGTAGTGGTAATAGTGATGTGATGTGAAAGCACAAGCCTGATCCAGGCAAAGTGCCGCACAGTCAGAGACTGCACGTGGGCTGAGATACTGTCAGGTTTCCCAGGCCTAGACAGATATGATAAAGAAAGCGTGTTTCAGCATGGAGCTCACTACCGGTGGTCAATCAATGTAGCACGATGTTAGCCGCACAGCATAGAAGTACTGCACCATTGCACATCCGTGTAAAATAGTAGTAGTAAGGTGAGCATGCGCTGTAGACCTTGTTATTACATCGATAACAACTACTGCACTCTCAAATAGCACGTAACAATGACAAATGTCTTAAAAGATGTATGTATGCATAAAGTAACAATCCTGATCCAGGCCAAGTGCCGCACTCTCAGAGACTGCACGTGGGATAAGATAC
>JACCGJ010008693.1:0-38895 GCA_013407085.1 Atriophallophorus winterbourni | reverse complement strand
TCCACTGTTTCAAGCGCATGCAGATCCTGATCTTACTGTTCCTACCTGATGAGTGCAAACAGCACGAAACCGGTCGTGGGGTGTGAATGACGGAAAAGCATGCAAATGAATAATTTGGGTTCATACCCGTTCCATCATTAGAGTATTGACTTCTTTGACCCATTCTCTATGAAACGTTGAATAAGCGGTGTGAAACGATATGGTTGGCACTATTGTTGCTGGCAAACCAGGGTAGTTCATGTATACGTTATTCATTCAGTATTAACGAATAATTCATTAGGGCAATATTATGGTGTATTGGGACACTAGGAATATCTACAGTGACAATGGAACAAATTTGTTGGTGCTGAAGGTGATCTCCGAAAGTGCTTGGAAAAATGAGATGAGCATAAAATAACCGAACAGTTTGCATCGCAAATTACGCAGTGGCATTTTTAACGACCGTTAGCAAGTCAAAATATGTTTGTCTACTTCGTTTTCCGAAAGAGGATTGGAATATGACGGAAGAAAACATAACGATAAAATCAAGCTTTTGTTACTGTTCTTAGACATCGTATTTTGCGTAAAAAGAACAGGTTTGTTCGAATGTTGTTGTTAGGTTCAAATTAACTTCGTTGATGTGGGAGATGGATTAGTCCCTAGCATGATGCATGGTGAAAGTTTTTTTTACATACGTCGAGGGACTCAGACGACTGTATCTGAGGACACTTGCACAAAGGAAATTGCGAGGCGATCTTATCTTTAAATACAAAATCCTTACAATTTTTTCCACTGCATGAATAAATCATTCCAACTCCGAACTTACAGCAACATCCGTGGAGAGGGTACCGCATGTTGATCATTGTGGGCATTCGTTAAATCGGTTGTGTATTTTCAATGGCAATTTATCATGAGCAATTCAATTATTTTGACTAGTAACCAAATGGTTAGGTGCTTCGCAGTTTGTTACAATTTTGCAGAATTTACAGAATTATTTTGTATTTCGAAAGAATCTGAGGTTTTTCAATGGGACTGTTGACATTATTTTATTCCTATTGATTAGCATTAATATTATTATTATTATATTATTATTATTTATTAGTATTGATATTATTATTAGTATTATTATTATTATTATTATTATTGATTATCTGCTTTATTATTCTTTTCATTCTTCTTCTTATTCTTATCTTTTCTTTTATGATTCATTTTCTTCTCTTAGTCTTACTTATTATTCTCTCTTCTTTCTGCTTCTTGCTCTTATTCTTCTCTCGTCGTCTCGTCATTCGTCGATCGGTCTCGTTGTGGTGGTGGTCGTCGGTTTTGTAGCCTCGTCGTCGTCTGTCTCCCCCGTTCCCGTTTTGAGTTTTGCCATTTTCATCTCGCCCGTGGGCATATTTGAGTTTTTCCTGGTTCTCTATTCTGCGTTCTTGCCATTCATTTCACATGACTTGAATCCGTTTCGCCATATTGTCCTGTGAAATTTTTGGGACCTTTGACCTCACCTACTATCGGATGTCAAGAAACCAATTACAACTACGCGTGATTGGTGTAAATATTTGGCAAAATGGGGGTAAGGGTAAATCGAACGTAGTCATGTGTTATATGTGCTTCTACTACAATACCCACCATTGCGATAAGTTTTGACTAACGAGGCAGTAGGTCTTTATTATAATCTGACATTCCCAGGGTCCTGTTACGTGTGCAGCGTCTGTTAAGACAAAACCGTTAAACGGCACCGAGACTAATGTATCACAATCAGGAAACCCAGAAGATCGAATCAAATACTATAGTAAATACCTACAATAACTCACTAAAATGTGAAACCAACCAAAGCCCAACGCTACATCCCGTACCTCCACAAGATGCTCCGCTATGTATAGAGAATTTTCGGAGGCTGAACAGCTTAGTGATGCGAACGCTAGCTTCGCCTCAGATGTTAGTCAACTTAAAAAGTCGAAGGGGCGTCTACTGACTGTCCATCAGCAGAATTCCTCTACCTCCAAAACTAATACTGAAATAAAAATAAATTTTGATAAATCTCAGTGTAATATGCACTTATGTGCCGGAGACATCCAGGACACTCTTCTCAAGTCGACGAACTCACGATGGTACAATAGTACCAGCTGTGTTCAACGATGGATATGAGCGTCGATAGTGCCTGATTCAATAACCGCCTAAGTCCGGGGACACCCTATTCTCTTGACGAACCGCGTTTACTGAGGATAACTCTTAAAAGCCGCCAAACATGTTCAGAGAATAAATGTCGCATACATGTTGATATTCCGGGGTGGGAGAGGAAAGGTAATTTAAACAATGGGGAAAATCTGACCAACGCATGGTGGTTCTTCTCGATGTTCCCGAACACACCAACACTGCTTCGGGTAGTGAAATACACTTTACTACAGACTGATCCAAATGCAAATGTTACCGCTGATCCCCTCTCGCGCATTCACATTAACAACATTCTAAATGCCCTTGTTTCCGCTCAAGATAAGGACCATGAGCTAACACGTTGTCGTGAAACTTCACCGCGTATACTACGTGATGTCCGCATACCAGGCTGCGATTAACCTGCCACGTGCGATTTCAGTACTGGTGTTCCCCGTCCAATTATCCCACTTTTTTACGACGTCCACTTTTCGAGCAAGTGCTGTTGCTGTATGCATCGGAATGCTGGAAGACGACCGCTGCCATTGAGCGCAGAATGAACGTGTTTCAAACTAAGTGCTTGAGAAGGATTCTACGGATTTTTTGGCCACACACCATTTCGAATGAAGAGCTCCTGCGAAAAACTGGTCTGGAGGTGGTATCTACCGTAGTCAAAAACGACGGTGGAGATGGTTCGGTCATGTCTGCAGGATGGATCCAAGTTCGCATACGAAGGTAACCATTCACTGGCTTCCGCAAGGTAAACGAAAAAGGGGACGGCCCAAGGAAACTTGGCGCAGAACGTTGGAACGCGAACTACATGCACAAGGATTTACGGTGCAGACGGCAACGGAAGCAGCGGCAGACTTGAACCACTGGCGTGGGTTTGTCTTCACCTCATGTGCCACCATCGTACGGAGAGACGGAGTGGAGTGAAGATTGAGCATGGTCTATATCACCTAGCATTCTCGTACACAGACGAATGACTGCCAAATCTGCTTGGTCGAGGAATCAATCATGACTCACGCATTGTGTCCAATCAGCCTCAACTTCAAACAAGCAAGCGAAGCAAGATGCACAAACATACTGTGTTTCCTTCCCGTCAGTTCGCTCTTGTCCACTCTCGAGTTTTGCCTATACATATTGACATTGTTGGACCATCGCACTATCCCATGGATATATTTATATGTTAAGGTGCATTGACCGATCCACTCGCTGGCCAACTGTTGTGCCGATCATCGACACACAGACTCAAACAGTCGTGCGAGCTTTGCTTTCGTCCTGGGTATCTTATTTTGGTATACCAGAGATCATTCATACAGTAGCTCAATTAAATCAGCTGTATTCCAAAAACTTACACACTACCTTGGTGTTCATCATATTCAGATCACCGCTGACCAGACCAGTGCCAATGGATTAGTCGAGCGTTTCCATAGACACCTTGAAGCCACTATTATTGCATGTGGGAATTCGGATTAATTGTTCGATTCCCATCCCTTGATTCTCCTTGGTATGCGCACGACAATTTAAGAAGACCTCCGATGTTGTCTTGCTGATCTTGTATACGGCAATTTTATTCGTCTCCCCTTAGAATGTCGTGTCATTAAGTGTTTTCACTCCCCATGCGTCTCTCACTTTTTCACACGTTTGCGACTCCATATGCATACCATATAACCACATCAAGCTCTACTCATTTTTACACTGATTTATCAACTTGTTCCTTCGTGATTGTATATGTTGCTCGAGTTCGCAAATCCCTCGAACTTCTATACACCTGTCCCCATCGTGTGATATTTAGACACGCAAAGTGTTTCACTATAGACCGTGAGGGAACCCCCGATAACGTTTCCATCGACAGCCTGAAAGTCGTGGAACCAACAACACGTGACATACCTCTCCCTTTCACGCCAGACATCTCAGTCAGAGATGCACCCAGCTAAACCCATACAACACAACTCATGACATTCAACCAGCCTCAGCCTGCTGTTAAAGACGATGATTCGTATCGTGGCCAATCAAACTCCGTGAATCAATATCCTCATGATCAGAACAAACATCAAGTGTTTCCTGATCATCCAACTCTCTAAGAGGGAACACTGTAGCGTCATTCTTTGTAATTCTGATTTTGTATATTTTTAACACTACCTTGTGTATTCTCGTCCCTGTACAATACCCACGCATTTGTTTGAATTCCATTGTACCAAGGTCGCAATAATAATAAACTTTGAAATTCCTGTGCTTCGTCTTCTCCGTGTGTGGGTGTGAATTTCGATTGTGTGATTATTCATCTGCACCGATAATACTTAAGGCTGCTCCATCTCTTTCATCCAATAGACGATGAATACAGAGAAGAATGTATTCGTTTGTGTGTGGTGAGATGCATCTATTAAGATTCCTTTGTTATTGTGTAGTTTACCATTAGAGAAAAACGCATCGATTGATAATCGCAACCACCGTCTCTGCAACACATCATCCGCAATCTTCATAACGATTTGGCAATTAGACAACTCATCATAACAAAGTTGATTCGCAAAGATGGGTGGTTTCGAGTGATGAATCCGCCATTGTCTCGTTGACTCATGAAGAGTCGGCACCTTTATGGTGTTTACGAGTGCAGTGGTATATCGTTCATACCTGTCTTCTCAGGTTGACGGATGCGAATTGATTGACCTTTTATGACCAAAATAGATTGCTCTATCTGGTTTCAGCTCACACTCGGAAGTTATTTGAGCTGCCTTTGCAATCAATTGCTGATTGTGTCTCAACTGAAGATTCGTTTCTTGATTCAAATGATAATGATTCGTCGGTCCAGAGAGAGGGCATAGATTTATTCATAGATGATATGCGAGTAAGAAAGCTATGCTTTACAAGAGTCAGAAAAAGGAACATCCGTTTAGATGGATAACAAACATCAAAAATATTTTTCAAGATTATTGCCAAACGTGAAAACAGCCTTGTCCATATGAGCATTTAATCAATGGTTTCCGATTATACCACGTGAGTAGGCAAACTGTTCCACAATGGCACACTGCAATCAGAAAATGCATATTTGAGGCACTTCTACCTGCTATGCTGTTGGTAAAGTTTAGACGGGTGACCACGGGAACTATATAATAAATGGCTGCATGGATGGTTTATTTGATTAAGCACTGCCCAAATGAAGATTAGTGCTCCCCTTTTTCGTATGTATTGAGCAAAATGCAAATTCACTATTTTAAATCTCGTTTCGTATGGATAATTAGAAAGTCCCAGGACAAGTTTTGTCGCTCTGTGCTGATCCAAGAAAAGGTGGATCAGTTGTAAGAGCGTTCTCCTTTTTTATAAAGTAGTGAAAGTAAAAACATTTCCTCATAGTTTTCACCGTTTCTGTTTATATACACGATTCTTCATTAGCTGACTTCTCACCATGCTAGGGAAGAGAAACCGCTTTTTCTTTTCTGACTTCGGTTCCAAGAAGAAGCTTACACATGAAAGTGCAGATAAACTGATTGTAGACGGAAAAGTACCAAATTGATTACCAGATGCAGTCAATGATAACGTTGTTTTCAACTGTCACAAGGCACACTGAACTTGATCTTACTGTCGCCACCTGATGACGGCGAACAGACTGAAAACACTTGTGGTGCGTAAGTGAAGGGGAGATGAGCACAGCATGAACGATTTATTTGATCCGTCGACTTAGGCCTACTTAGTGGGTCTGTTATCCAAAGGTTGGCTTTGCCAATCTAATTACACAAGCATTCAAGTATAAACTTGTTAACTACTTTTCAACTGTTTCCAGTCTTACTGAACCGATTCTTAGAGTCTCCACGTGATGAAGACAAGCAGGCAGAAACATGCTATGGTGTGTATGTGCAGGGGATGTGAGCACGCTTTATAAATTGATCGGCAATGTCAGGTTGTAATAAGACGAAACGTTTTATGGTTTTTCCTGGCAAGCGTTGCTGCTGTATGGTTGCAAAAATCTTGTATGTAATTGACGCAATTAAATTGCAAACGTTGCTCACGTTTGGCGGGGACTACTGTGTTGTTATTCTGGATTTAGATCAACACTTGTTAGGGCCAACAGGCCACTGAGTCTGAGAAATGCTAATGATGGTTTGAATACGATCGACGTATATCACTCCACCAAAATGCGAGCGATTATCAACGTATGGGAGAAACATCCAGGTGGTTAATGAGTGATGTGACGCACTGTGATGAAGATGTTCAACGAAGCTACACCCTCAGCAGGAACCTGGCCTCCACCTGATGACGGCAAACAGCCTGAAACGCGTAGAGGTGTGTAAGGATTGGGGATATGAGCATCAAATTGATCGTTTATAAGCGCCTTGAGTGCTTGACCAAGAATCACGTTGTGATTCAGTATTTGAACATCGTGGTTCTTTGTAAGAGCCCTATTTAGAAGTGGCATACACGATTTATAATTTGTTAGAAAAAACAATCGGATGAAGCGAATCTGTAAAAAGATCTTTTTAAGAAGGTACATAGTTTGCTTAGCTGCTTTATTCTAGCTTATTCCCCTTCTCTACTTAGCGCTGTGAATACGTTGGGCGAGCCATTTTGTACATCGACACCAAAATCCCAATTTTCGCAACATTCAAATCGTTTGACTCACGCATGACAATGCAATTCCATGCACTTCGCTTTGTACTCACCTACGCCTTATCTGCCTCAGCGAGCCTCTTTTTCCCCTGGGGCTAATCTGTACCTTCATAGTGATTTTGTTGCTGTGCTATCAATACACACCATGTCGACGGCCAATACACACTGGACATTAGAATTCTGCTCAACGTTCCAATCCGGGGCCTTATTCTGTTTTTACCGGACTGTTGGGTTAAGAACCACGCAACTATTCTGCACTACATCATCCGCTTTCATCACGATAGGTATTTTATGACTTGAGAGCAATGCTTCATCCGGAAATGATCAGCACCTTATTACTAGTAGTAGTTTGTCATGAAACACGAACCAGCGACACCGTGGGCGTGTTGGCATCGTTCGGTCGATATCGACCATGGATGTGGGCGTATAAGTAAACGCTTTCTCATATTTGGTCATCAATAAAAAAACGAATACGCTTCGCTTGCAATTGTCGAAACCGAAGGACGCAATACTGAAAAAGGACAAAACGAATGTGGAGCAAGGAATACCATGCAGACAGGAAAAAGACAGGCTACCAGACTAAATGTGCATTAATTGGCTATGAGAAGACACGACGACAAGTCTCTGGTATCAATATGCGCAGACTAGAATCAATGCTGAATGTTTACCACAGTAGAACACGCGACGGGAATTTCTCGAGGCAAGGCATTCAACGATACAGTCCCTCAATCAACGTTTGCACTTGTATAATACCTAGGGGTCAATGAGATATCCTTTGTTCTAAATGCGGCACAGCAATCGCAACGATCGTATAGCAAGAAGCAAGATACGCGAAGAAACGTGGTGTAAAAATCGTTGAGCCCAAGACCCTCTTGCCTCGAGATACCGACCCGTGTACAAGCTGCGTTTACGCGACTGCGCTGGGTTCTATTTAGCCGTAGAGAAATCAGCCGACGTACAATGCTGCGCGTTTCTAGAGCGGCGATTCGCTCAGTTCTAAGTTATGGATGCGAGACGTGACCTGTGCGGGTGGAGGATATGCGGAAACTAGAGGTTTTCGACCACTGGTGTCTCCGACGGATACTCAATGTTCGATAGGATGAGTGGGTAACGAATGACGAGGTTCGCCACCGTTGTTTTGATATCCCTCGCCTGAGTTCAATATTGCGACAACACTGAGATGGTTTGGTCACATTCTGAGACGCTCAGACGCTGAACTAACCAAGGTGACACTATCGCCGACAGCCTGCGAAGAATGGCGTTGTCGTCGCGGAGGATAAGTGAAGACTTGGTTCGCCACTGTGAGATCGGATGTGGAGCTGCTTGGTCTACAATCGGTTTACGGATAGCGCACGTGGGACCGGACCTGGCTTAAAATCTGTGCGGATCTCGCTTCTAACCGCCGAGCGTGGGTGGTTGCAATCAGTGGCATCAACGAAGCCGACTCATCCTCCAGGAGAAGATGATCGCACAAAAGTAAAGTAAGTATAGCAAGATACACGAAGGAACGTGGTATAAAACTCTTTAAGTTCAAGGCCATCTTGTCTGGCAAGAAGTTACGCTATCGTCTAATTTGGTGACTCAACGTCCACAAGCTCGGCGAACATCCGACACCTGGGCTCATTGTAGTTTCTCTTCAAGTGATTTCGTTTGTTAGGTTTCTAACCCCAGGTTGAACCTAGAGCCCAGGTGAACATCCTCACTCAAGAGTGCCATGTCATTCTCTGGCAGCTAACCGTAGCGGAATGCCACAGTCCACAGTAAAATAATTCTGTACTACGCGGAACAGAGGTTAAACACGTTCAATAAATCCCCAAGCTTATTTGTCCAGCTGGCTAATCCACACAACCGTCAATAATTCACTCAGCCCGGGAACACATTCGATTGCAAAACCAAGACACAAATCCCCTACTCTGGTTATAACAATAACCTTGTTGTACCCACAAGTATTAACAATACACACACATTAAAACGTGCACAAACATGTAAAAAACTGTTTGCGAAAAGCACAAACCTGTTTGAGCTTGCACACCACCACAAAATGTCACACCCAGCGATTTGGATGCTGATTGCAAATAAGATAATCATCGATAAAAAAAACTAACAGGCTTATGCGATCGTAATAATATTAATAATAATAATAAACCATATTATCATTGCCATAAATCGAACCAACGCAGGCAGGAAAAGTGAATCAGAGCAGGTGGGGGCGGGGGGAACAAGTAACTGTCGGTTTTGATCACAATCGAATCGCAATGTTGGTAGACAAAAATAATGTGGAGTGACATGGGCGGTGTGTCTTGTCGCGGGAAAGTATCACAGTTCTACAGCAGAACGTTGGGGCGGTCTCACACGGTGCCGGCGGTGTAGTTGGTCACTTGTTCTGGATTCATGGCCGAACCGGCGCGGGAGGAACCACGCAGGGAGGAGAGCACGCTGATTGGCAAGTAAATGTACGTGTACCCGAGGCAGACCGGGACCAAAATGAGAGTAAGCAATCCTGAGGAAGGTAAACAGCAATCATATAGAGGACCGAAAATGACGTTGGATAAAAGTGACTGCATCAAAGGGAAACATAATGAGAACAAACTTTGCTTCCACGCTGTTAGTTGCAGGTAACGTATAGTATAGTATGAAAGCACAAGCCTGATCCAGGCAAAGTGCCTCACAGTCATAGACTGCACGTGGGCTAAGATACTGTCAGGTTGTCTAGGCCGAGACAGATATGGGGAGAAATAGAAATAGTAGCGAGACTCCAGCGTGTTTCAGCATGCAGCTCACTATCAATGGCCAATCAATTTAGCATGGTAAGAAAGTGTTAAATCCATCGGTTTAGTGACAATTAAACAAAGTAACGCTAGCAATGAGCAATTTCCTTGAAATCCGCCGTTCGTCAATCTGCACTCTTCGCTTTTGTTATCGCTCTGTCCCACCTAATGTAGTTAAACTTTTCCTTTATTTTCTTGCACTGATGTTCGGGATGAAGATAAGCAGAAGACGTACTAAGGTTATAGCAACATTAAGACACGATCGTCATTTAAGTGAATGCAACTGCCTTTGATGCCGCACATCCACTGTACAAGACCCTTCTTGTTTGGAGATCATTCACCTCCAAGCGAAGTCAATATTTCCATCCTCATTGCAGAACTGAAAAATTCAGCAAATCTATTGCTCCTTACCTGGCTTGATATTTTCACTTTTGTGCGACTATCTCCTCCTGGAGGATGAGTCGGCAACAATGAAGATTCTTGGGAATTTAAGTACAAAGCGGCGTCCCCAGCACCACTCGGCGTTTGGTCGAGTCAGCTTCTCTAGTTTTTGCGCAACCAAGTGCGACCTGCAAGGTAGCAAGAAGTTGCCAGAAAGAGGTGGTGTGCACCAACTAACCGTCTGCCAGAGTCTGCTTCAGATTTGCCCTCAGAGTTAACTCCCTAAGCCTTTCCCGCGATCGGGTATCCCGCAAGGCAGCGGTTGTTTAAAATCAGGGTTTTCCTACCCTTAGCGGAAATGTCCTCCCAGACTAACGAGCTACATCTGCCCGAAGCAAACTGGTTTTCAGGCGCCAGTCACTCGCCCTCGCCCCTTCTCCTGTTGCTAGAAGCAGTTCCGCTCGGGGAGCCACTCGTGCAGGCCAGAAGCTGGACTTGGTTGTCAGAGGCTATTTGAGACGCTTGCCATATGGGAGCATTTTATAGACAGTGGGAGCTTATCCCCACTGCCACCACCGGCTATGACAACCTTTGCAACCAGGATTGATACCTGATTAACCAGTCAAAGGCTGTCTCCGAGTTCGAGAAACGGTTGACAATATAAAACCTGATGTCAAGAGTTCTTCGTCAATGTTTCTCAATTTTTGGTGAGATGAATGTAATTGCTGAAAATTCGTGTACACGAATAACGCCATTTTGTTCGTCTTCGTCGCCCAAATCAATCAGATTGTCAGCACAGCCAATATGTTGGCGGATCGTAAATGGCTATAACGACGTGTGTGCAAATCATGTTTCGTATACGGTAGCACATAGACTAGCGTACTTATGTGACGCGCTTACAGAAAGAATTACCGACGATAAAATAGCTGCAGTATAGCTGCTATTACCGAATCCTACTATTGCATTGGAATTTTTCTGGAAAATCCCCACTCAAGCTGATCCCAAAAATCACCGTCGACCAACAGAGAAAAGATTGAAAGCCAAATGACCGTGAAACGACCATTTGCACCCAAATTTCGATGATCATTGACAGAAAAATGAGCTCTTCTTTTATAACAAGTTAAATAGTTTTACACGGTTTTCGAAGTTTAAACCAATCAGTGATTTCGGCTGTCTTTATTGGTTAAGAACAGTGCCTTCTAATGGCATGGCATGAAAGCATAAGCCTGATCCAGACAATGTGCCGCACAATCAGAGACTGCAAGTAGGCGATATTACTGTCAGGTTGCCCAGGCCTAGACAGTTATGAGAAATAGAGAATAAAGATGGTAGTGAGACTCAAGCGTGTTTAAGTATGCAGCTCACTACCCGTGGCCAATCAATTTAGCACGGTTAGCCACACAGTACAGAAGTACTGGACGATTGCACATCCGTGCAGGTGCCTTCTAATACTAATTGCCGAACAGAGGTATGGGGTTGATGTTTCACGCTACAGCACGTTACCGTTTCCAGGATGGTTATCGACCAAGTGTCGACACAGTTCGCAGTGAACAAGAATCGAAAGGTTTCTCTGAACAACATTGATGCCTACTCATTCGTGCCTAGCCGATCGAACTATTCACAAAGTTGATCACGACGGTCCATAATGGAAGCACTGGACTCGAGTTCCGCTCTTATTTGAGCTCATCAGCAGTGCATATCCACCGCTTCGGGTGGGATTCAAACCCCCGACCATAACCACTGTAGTCCCACGCTTTAACGACATGGGCTACCGTCCACCGTTTGACCGATCGCAGTTAAGCCTTTATGAACTGTTCTCCAGACTGGCACATTTGAGTGGCATTGTTTGTCCGACCAGTCCAGAAGGAACCAGCAACATCTGTTGTGGTTGCCCAACCGAACAGATCTCCGTGTCAGGTCTTCCCATCGGATACAGTGTAAGCAAACACCGATTAGATCTGATGGGCATTGTTGTTCAAGCGATGTTTGGAGAATATGTTGTTTACATTCGTGACTACTCATCCGTGCCAAGCCCATCGAAAAATTCACCAAGTTGATCACGACGGTCCATAATGGAACCACTGGACTCGAGTTTCGCTCTTATTTGAGCTCATCAGCAGTGCATATCCTCCTCTTCGTGATCAACTTTGTGAATAGTTCGATCGGCTTGGCACGGAGAGTAGTCACAAATATATACAACATATTCTCCAAAGATCGCTTAAACATTGATGCCGCTTACTTTGCAAATGTCAGTTCCAGATGCTATTAAATCAACAATCATGAGACGAAAATGAAATCCAAAGTGAAGTTGAGATGTCGTTTTATGGACACCAGATATTTATTTGGCAAATAAGATGAACGAATGCCAATGACCAGGCGTTTTGAAAGGACTAGTGCGGAATGTGTCGGCTAGCGAGATTCGTCTTCTGTGAATTTGAGAATTCGGTCAGACGTGGCCAAGTTTTGTTCAACATGGATCACTTTGTTTATATTACGTTGCTAGTGACGCTTGATTAACTGACCATGAAGGTTGTCAAGGCCGAGTGATCACTCGGTAAAACGTGCTTACGCGCAATTAAATCAATTTACTGCAAGGTCACTTTCACGTAGGAATGCAGCAGACTGAAAATATATGGCCTGATGTGCATGGCACGTGACAACACAATGCTGTCAGAAAGCCGTAACACTATCGTGGCTAAGAAATCAGCGAAGTTTGTTTTTCTATCAGCAGTGCAATCGATACACGTTGGAAACAAACGGAGTGATCAATCGATTGCCGTATTTTCAGAGGTTTTGCGCACAAAAACAAATTGACCGCAATTTATAATCGCAGATCAAACTCCAACTCCGGTTTACGGTGCTAAATTGATTGGCCAACGGTAGTGAGCTGCATGCTGAAACACGCTGGAGTCTCACTACCATTTCTATTTGCCCCATCATATCTGCATAGGCCTGGGCAACCTGACAGTATCTTAGTCTCTGACTGTGCGGCACTTTGCCTGGATCAGGCTTGTGCTTTCATACATAGATACATACCAAAAATTTGAGTGGACCAATGATTGAGCCTTGTTTACCTTGGAAGCGTGGTCAACATTGATGGTGGCACAGAGGATGTCGTCAAGAGCCGAATCAGCAAAGCAAGGGTAGCGTTCAACACCCTGCGCCCCATCTGGAAATCTAAGGCCTCTGTCCCAGAGCAGCAAAGTCCGCATCTTTAACACCAACGTAAAAGCAGTCCTCCTCTACGGGTCCGAAACATGGCGGGTTACCCACAACATCACCAACAAGATACAAACATTTGTCAACAAGTGCTTGCGCCACATTCTTAACATCAGGTGGCCTGAGAAGATTTCAAACACAGACCTATGGCGTAGAACCAACCAGAACCCCGTTGATCAGGACATCAAGAAAAGAAAATGGGGGTGGATAGGTCACACACTCCGCAAACCAGCTGATAACGTCACTAGGCAAGCACTAGACTGGAATCCACAAGGTAAAAGGAAAGTGGGACGACCCAAGCAATCGTGGAGAAGATCAGTCGTGAGTGAAGCGAAGGATGCCGGAATGACATGGACTCAGCTGAGGATAGCAGCCCAGGACAGAGTTCGCTGGCGTGGCGTTGTTGCAGCCCTATGCTCCAACAGGAGTTCACAGGAATAAGTCAAGTAAGTCAAGTCAATGATCGAGCCAAGGGTGCCACTGTAGCCGAGCCTTGCAAAATGTGGAAAAAATGCGCAAAACTAAAATGCTATCCAGTACATCTGCTCAGCCTTGGGATTGTGCTCAAGAATGATGAGGATTAATCGTGAAAAGTGTTTTGAAGGAGGGATATCACGTGGACACTGGTGCTTCAAACAGCATCTGAGTAGATGAAGAGGATAAACCTGACGGGGTGAACACACATCATCGCTCTATAGAGGAGAACACACGTAATTTCGGCAAACACGGCGATGAGACTGGTTCTCAATTAATGCATAAGCATGAGAACCTAAAAGTATGGAGTCCTCCGGATGTTGGTCGCGTCCAAGATATGAAGAAAACCAAGGGCAGACCAGGACTGTCAAAGCCAGCTGGCGAATTCCGACGAAGCAAGCAGCATTGGGGACAATGACAACTTTCGGTAGCAGAAAAAGGACCATTCACAGTGACGCTAATTTTGCGCACAAATCCACAAGTAGAACGGAAACGTGAGAAGCGATTGGTTTTAGAAAAGAGTGAGGGAAAACAATCTCGTCCAGATGACCTACAACAAACAACGAAGTTTACAAACAGATGGTGCTTCGAGGATTCTTGACGGTAAACATATTACGAGAGAATACGCTTTCCCGGGGGTATGGTATGGTATGAAATCACAAGCCTTGTCCAGGCAAAGTGCCGCACAGTCAGAGACTGCACGGGGGACACATGAACAACATAATGTTTGATCGTTTCATGCGCCCAATGGTGTCGAGATCAAACATTGCGGGAAGCGCCGGGACGGTGTTGTAAGCTACTGAACGAAGAACACATGAACCGAACAAACGCTGATACACATCGCTGCGGAGGGTGGTGGAAGAGATTTCTGTGAGATAATCTGATTGCGTGGTCACCCTTGACATGTATATCTATGCACGACGTCCGTCAAATAAGGTGACAATACGGTTTACTGACACTTAACCACCAGACATTTGATCCCCAGACATTTAACCCTCAATTCACTTCATCCCCAGTCAGTCAGTTTGATGACTTCTGAAGAATCCGCATATCTCAGCATACTTCTTCTTCTTCTGTTTCATATGAACCCCAGCATTTGCTTGAAGAACTGAGACCGTATGCTGTCGGCAATCCTTTTGCAAACCGTTAAGAAATGTCCACATGGTGGCAAGAAGAGAGTGACTGAAATGCATCATTCAACGGTACAATCATGAGACGTAAATCATCGTCTGTCTCATTATCTGCTTTCATACCTAGTTCATTTATTTTTCGTTGCATGGTATGACATCTCGAGCAATTCAGCGATACTCAACTACGGACGGATTGACGTTCTTAAAATCAGAAGTTAACAAACTGGGGATTAAGTGAATGAAAATTACGTGACTGCGGATGAACGTGGGGTTTAAATGTCTGGTGATTAAGTCTCTAGGGATTAAGTGTCTGACGATTAATTGTCTCACGATTAAGTGACCGGACGCCGACAATACAGCCGTACACAGAGAGTAAAACGGTAGCTATTGAAAATAATTAGCTCGCTAGAATTGTTGGAAAAGCATATAGTTGATGTGTCGTAAGTAGACCATCAGAAGACAACGCAAAGGCACATACATGTCAATGCTCAGCAACTCACAAACAAACAGAGTCACGAACCAACGACAGCTCAAATTGTGTTGGTAGTTCAATGGCGCCTACTTCACGAGGCTCGTACCCGGTGTCAGACATGTCGAACTTGCGCAAGCCGCGCCAGATCGAAAAAGCTTTCGCTCACACTCCAATACACAGAGCCTAAGGGGCTGTTTCTCACATTCGCTCTGGAACTGTGGAGGCATAAAAAGCATTACCGAAACCCAAACTATCCATCAATTTCTGCAAACGGCACATGTACGAATTATTAGTATTTTGGATCTGGATAATAAACCGCTTGACTCCACCGTTTGCCGAAGAAACACAGCCAAGGTAACCGTGAACTGCCAATAACCGAGGGCTTTCAAAATAAAACACAGCCAGTGGACGAGGCTTTGACATATCAGAGTAAAACTGGCGGTACAATCGTAAGCGTATATGAAATTACAAGCTCGATCCAGACAAAGTACCGCACAGTCATAGACTGCGCATGGCTTGAGCAGATATTATGACGAACATAGCACAATAGAAGGTATATTTATCAACTAAGAATCAATTTCACAGTACACACAAACCAAGTTAAAAAGCAAGAGCAAACGCTTACCGACACATAGTGGAGCCCAAACAAGTGAGGAGAGGAAAGTACATAATACCCAAAGGCGGCTGACGTGTTTGTTCGGAGCAGGCAGTTGACTGACCTGAAAGCATGACGGGACTCGATTTAGGAGATATACGTGTAGTGTGAGTGTAGAAATGTGGAGTGTACTAGCGATGATGTGTGAAACAAGCCACGTGATATCTGATAAGCCCTCCTCGTGTACAATAAAGCTTCGGCGGGACAAATACAAACAAACAAACCCTTTTGTCTAGGCCTGGGCAACCTGACAGTATCTTAGCCCACGTGCAGTCTCTGACTGTGCGGCACTTTGCCTGGATCAGGCTTGAGCTTTCATACCATACATACAATAGTGCCAGCGAATTCACTGTTGTGCAGCAACAGTCTGAAAAGTATCGTGACAGCTTAGCATCGTATCCTGCGAGTGGAACTTTAGAACTGGTACACCGGTTAAAGGGTACCTAGCGGTCGGGCAAGGAACATAATACGAATAAACACACAGCTGTAAATTCATTCGCAATAAAGAGTGACTTGTGCGTGCGTGGGTGTCCAAATAACAGGGACCAACGAAACGTTTGAAGGCACATCAAATGGACGGTAGGCAGAATGGCACGTCAGGTTTGTCGCAAACAGTCTCCATCAGCTGTTCCGCGGTTAGAACAATGGCACAAGTATGAGGCCTCGTGAGACATACAAACCGAAGTGTGCAAAACCTGCATGAATCACGTAAACAAGTTCGCAGATGACAGACCGCGTCTTGGTTTGAATGTTAACGTTTCGAGATGCGATCATCTAAATAGGTACATGAATTGAACTTGCAAGACACTGTTGGATAAGGTTGGCATGACCAACCTGTGTCAATCACATGCGTGCACAGACATACAGATCTCTCATTTGCATGCATTTCCCTCCCACACAGTCAAGCTTATCCAACAGTGACTTGCAAGATCAGAGCTTGCTTACCATGTGTCCACTGATTCAAGCGCATGCGGATCCTGATCCTACTGTCTCTACCCGATGAGATGTAAAGATTGTCTAATCTCACGAGAGAACAGTTACCAATCGGTTGGAAAACTTGAAATCTAGTTATCTATGCGACACAACCATGGCTGCTTGACCTTCACGACATCCAATCGTTATCGTGGTTAGCAAATCCATTCTGATTGGTCAAGTTGTATTGACCGTTTGTGTGATCGAAGGACCACATACTTGCTCTGATTACTCGTCATACATGGGAATAGATGCTTCATCCTCCCTGGGGCTAACAGAGCAGTGGTCTCAATCGATTTCGGTGTGATAAGCCAGTAGTGAAAGTTTTGATTCAGATGAAATAAATGCGATTGTTAAGAACTTTCAAACCAATCGAAGGCGGCTCATGGTAGTCTGATCTGAGTGATGTGACGACCGACTGCGGTTCAAAACACTCCGGTTTCCCGAGAACGAAAAATGCATACGAACCCGATGACTGCTTTAATTGTACACGATATTCACACGCCTGGTGGAAGATAATGAGACAAGAGGGGACACATTCGACATCACAAAATCGGAAAACAGATATCATAGGAAGACAGCGACGAATGGAGCAGAAACGTGGCAATGATATCACGCAGGTTTACTGCTTTCGGATGTGCAATCGTGCATTATTTCTGTGCTGTGCGGCTAACATCGTGCTAAATTGATTGGCCATCGGTGGTGAGCTGCGTGCTGAAACAGGCTGGAGTCTCACTACCATTTCTAATTTCTTTCTCATATCTGTCTAGGCCTGGGCAACCTGACAGTAGCTCAGCCCACGTGCAGTCTCTGGCTGTGCGGCATTTTGCCTGGATCAGGCTTGTGCTTTCATACCATCCACACTGCTTTTGGGTTGCTTAGATGTCACGTTGATTTGCAACGGTGAATAAATCATCGTTGGGACACAATAATCTTTGAGGGGAGCCTGTACAGGCAATCCTACAAAAAAACATGCGTTGCGCACATCATAGTTGAGTGCAACGGGAGCTACACATCCGCGTAAAAGAATACATCAGTAGAAAAGCGTTTAAACAACACGAAAAATTGTGATAATGGATCGAAAAACAGCGAGTCTCAGAAAGAACAAAAACACACATACCGCTGAACAAGAACAAATGATTAGCGCAAGGATGCACGCAGGGATTCCCAGTACCAGGCCAAGCGCCAAAAGCAACGGCATCCCGAGCATAAGGAGAAACAGGACGAGGAGACGATTCCGTCGGGTCAAGCGTCGTTTACCCCACACGGTGCATCCAGTCAGACTAGGGGACAAAACCAATGAAATTAACAAACGGGAATACTAGAAATGATGGACGGAGGTAGGAGGGCCAAGGTGCAACTTTAGAGGCAGATTTTACAACACAAAAGCTTAGATAATGGACAGAAACTAGGTAGCGCGATTAGTGTAGCACCACATATGAAATCATGCAGATGCACGGATGTGCAATCGTGCAGGACTTTGCGGCTAACACCGTGCTAAATTGATTGGCCAGAGGTAGTGAGCTGCATGCTGAAACAGGCCGGAGTCTCACTACCATTTCCTGTTCTTTTTTATTCTTCATATCTGTCTAGGCCTGGGCAACCTGACAGTATCATAGCCCGCGTGCAGTCTCTTACTGTGCAGCACTTTGCCTGCTTCAGGCTTGTGCTTTCATACCATACCATACCATTACAACACGAAGTGAACCCGGGGATCTATAGATAGTTCATTGTCTTACGATACAGGCTGTATTCACGCATTCGGACAGTTTGCCTTAAGTTCCAAATAAACGAGGAATCACATTCTCAAAAGTACCCTGTTGATCAGACAGCTAGGGTCTATAGAGTCAATGCTGAACTCTGTTTTGTTAGCACGAAGCCGTACAGGTGAAACAAGTTTACCCAGTAGAATGTGTGCCAGGACTGTCGCAGTTATCTTTCCAACCATTGTTGGCTCACACACACACACGTTACGCCGGGGTTTGTTGGGCTAAACACATTTCACGAAACGTGCAACCACAATGGGTTTGGGTTGTCTGAACGTCTGATTCGCTCTACCATCATGGAAGGGGTGTATGGTATGGTATGATGGCACAAGCCTGATAGAGACAAACTGCTGCACAGTCAGAGACTGCACGTGGGCAGAGATACTGTCAGGTTGCCTAGGCCTAGAGAGATATGAGAATGCCAAAAGAACAGGAAATGGTAGTGAGACTCCAGCCTGTTTCAGCATGCAGCTCACTACCTCTAGCAATCAATTAACACAGTGTTAGCCGCACAACACAAAGTACTGCACGATTGCACATCCGTGGAAGTGGTGTACGGAAAGAAAACTGGAAATCCACCCCCTCTCTCTTTTGCGAAATTCTCTGGAAAAGTTTCGGGAGAAAAATACGAAAAAATCCGGAGAGAAATGCTGTAGGCGGCTGGCTACCTTGCACACAGCGGCCTATTTATCTCAACCCCGCGGAGCAGTTTAATGTTACAAGTGTGCTGGATGATAATGAGGTCGCTCCTCGGAGCATGACACCACCGTAGAAGAGTTCACATAAGAAAACTGGGCAATTTTAATAGAGCAAGCACCGGTTTTGATGAGTGAAGGATGATTATGGAGGAACATGATGTGACATGCTGACCAACGACATATGACATGCGCATTGCGGTCACCATCTAGCTGAACCAAGCACTTTGTGTATCGAAATCCACAGTTCTGAAGGTGATGTCATCAACATCAAGGTCATGTTGACATCATTAGCAAGTATGGAACGCATAACTTCACCAACAAAATGATATCCCCAATAGATAAAGGCTAGCTAAAGAGCTACACTGTTTGTAGACGAGTAGAAACAGACACGCCAGAATCAGGTGCCAATACGCCGACTAGAACAGGCATCCACTCTAGCTTTGCGAGCGAGCCAAGAGGCATCAACGAGTCAGCTAACTTGTGGGTTTCAATGCAATGCAGCGCAACAAATTTCTTCACAACATTCAAGAATAACCAAACCGTAACTAGCAACTGAGATATTTCTGATCGTGAGGACCCCAGCACGGAAGAGGGACTGTGACAACTTTGGAAAGGATACCATTTAGTGTGTTTAGCTGTCAATGGCATGTGAAGGTTTGACCACTAAGAGATCTCAACCTATCGGGACGTGGTGGCGTAAAAAGGATGCCGTTTCGGCAGTCGGTGATCCGGCATCCGTTAAACGTGACCCAACCAGCGTCACGTGTACAGTCTTATCTGCTTCTCCATCTATCAACATTACTACCGAAGAGCTTAATACGGATAGCATCGTTACGTATGCAACGGTAACATCCAACTGCCAAAATGCTGCGAGGATAGCGGTTGTCAAATACCTTTGCTCTTAAAGTAAGGTACACCGGGCTACAGTCAAGTCAGATCACACGTACCCCAAAAAGGGAGCAGAGCTGCACTAACTTCACCCAGTTTATCTGACATGACGAACATAGCCACAGTAAAACTGGCAAGGTAACGGCCCTGGGCAATAAAAGATGCGCTTGACCCTTGAGCGTGTGTTCGACTTACCTAATCTCGATGAAAGGAAAGCTAGACCGAGTGATGAGGAACACTCATTTATGATGACGCTACCAATTTAATCGGTGAAGCCGCTCTCATAACCCAAAGACACGACCAAAAAAGTAACAGCAATGTCTATAAAGTGAACTATTTGCAATATCTTGTTGAGAATTGACAAAGAGGGACCACGAATGATGGCCAGTAAAACGTCACATCTCGTACATGAAGCAATTTTGCTGAAACTAGCTGCTTCAATACAGAAGGACGAAATACCGGTCAGCATGAATTAAGGATGCGTTTGTCCAGAAGAAAACAGGCAAGGACTTCATCGAGTATGTAGCAACTAGTGGATCACATAACTAGTAGCTGCGTGAGGCGACAGATCAATTCGCAGACAAAATAGAGCCATTAAGCCACTGCTAATAATGATTAATATCCTGATTAGATTAACAACACGGTCAGAACATAATAACAGTCTACTTGTCCGAAATACATATAACACCCGAAATGCAATATTACTTACAATAACACTAATAGAAAATAATGGGAGTCACAGCATAATAAGGTGCGAGGCTCTAAAATAAACTGAAATAGGCTTCAAAGCATCAAACAACTTGTTGGCAAATTTATAGCTCCAACCTGTACGACAAACAAGCAAACAAGATAATGCATGGATTATCACAGATTAGCAAGCATACTGGTAAAGCGATTGAAGTTTTTCAGAATACCGCGAAGTGACCACTCCTTCCTCGACACATCAACTCATGCAGCCGGGGGTGGCAGTGGGGATAAGCTCCCACTGTCTATAAAATGATCCCATATGGCGCGCGTCTCAAATAGCCTCTGACAATTAAGTCCAGCTTCTGGCCTGCACGAGTGGCTACCCGATCCCGGCGGAACTGTTTCTACCAACAGAAGAAGGGGCGAGGGCGTTTGACTGGCGCCTGAAAACCAGTTTGCTTCGGGCAGATGTAGCTCGTTAGCCTGGGAGGGCTTTTCATTTAAGAGAAGGAAAGCCCTGATTTTAAACCTCCGCTGCCTTGCGGGATACCCGATCGCCGGAAAGGCTTTGGGAGAAAACCCTGAGAAAAAATATGGAGCAGAGTCTCGAAGACGGTTAGTTGGTGCACACCGCCTCTTTCTGGCGACTCCCTGCTACCTTGCAGGTCGCACTTGGTTGCGCAAAGGCTAGAGAAGCTGACTCGAACAAACGCCGAGTGGTGCTGGGGACGCCGCTGTGTACCAAAATTCCCAAGAATCTTCATTGAAGCTGACTCATCCTCCAGGAGGAGATGGTCGCACAAAGTAAGTAAGTAAGTATACAACTCACCTGAAAAAGTGCCCGTGTCCAATTGGTTGTAGACACAACCAGCAAAACTCTGTGGAACAGACCGTGCATGTCATAGCATTGCAGCTACCGTCGTTGAGTTTCTGGATGAGAGATTGACAGTTGGGGCAGGCCTTGACTTCACCCTCTGAAATAATGATAGAACTGACAGTAGACGTCGGTGGAATAGCCGTGTTACAATTAGACGTAATTAGCAAACACAAGAGACAGTTGGATGGTGATAGCGAATACACAAACGTTCATCTCACAATCGGCACACGTATCTCCGACGAACCAAGGGGCGCAAGTTTAGATAACGTAATTGAGTGATAGCAATTTCAAGACAAGAGGTCAGCATAGAATCTCGGGATTACAAAGTTTAAAAGTTATCAACAATTATTGTACAGCCTTTTAGATTGCAACAAGAAGTAGGGAACAGCGGAAGTTTCAAAGTTAGTTTGAGATAATGCAAAGAAATTTGAGTGTAATCAGTTAGAGCAGGGTTTTGTGTAATGTTTCACTTCTGACACAGAAGCTTCGTCAGACCAAGGGTGATAGTCAAGACAGGGAACATGATTAAGTGAGTCAACCCACCACCACTGATTTGACCTTACTGCTAAACAGCCTATAGTAAGCCTACTGTGTGTCACGTCTCGTGGGAATAACGTCTCGTGGGAATAACCAGGATCAGTGGCCGATTTGCCTCCTAGTATGTATCCACATCAATCTAATACAAGTGAACGCGGTCAAGGTCAGTTGACACAGCGGCCCACATGCGTAAAAGTACACAAATAACGTTGCTAAAGTTAAGCTATTTTTGAAGAAAATCAAAAATCTAATTAACTAGTAGGTATAAGGTGAATAACAACTATTTACCTTCGCATCACTGCCGAGCGCCAGATTGTGGAGATTTCTGCCCCATCCACCTTATTGACCGCCAGTCTTGGCAATTTCGACAGCCTCCGCATGTAGGCGTTCGCTATACGGTTTAATACCGCGTCTTAATCATGTTCCCTGTCCTGACTATCACCATTGGTCTGACGAAGCTTCTGTGTCAGAAGTGAAACGTTACCCAAAAACCTGCTCTAACCGATTGCACTCAAATTCCTTTGCATTATGAATACACAATCGGTCCCAAACACGTTCCAATCGATTGTTGGTTTGAGACAGAAAAATCCTTGTTTGCGTGCATTTCTATCACACACTAACATATCCAACTGTGGCGGATCCTGATGGCGCTTACCGAGAGTTAGTTTGAGACATTTTATCAAGCTTCTTGGCAATGATGTCAGTGTCCCTACTTGATGAGCGCAAACAGTACGAAAGTGGTTGTGAGCTGTGTTTGAACGAGATGTATGCAAATACTGATTTTTTTATAAAGTCTATGGCTTTAACTGCATAGTGCCTCTTTCATCGGCTTCAATTAACAAGTCTCGAATTAATCATGGGTACATTGGTTGTACAAAATACCCGCTGAGGACATTTCTATCTCAAGCGAAATACTAACGGATTAGTAGTTTGGACAGGGACTGTTGAGACGTCGTCTAGTGGATCGATCAGCCCGTCAAAAATAAAATATGAGCCACAGATGATTTCTCGACTATGGTTATTAGGTTGTGGCATGGGTAGCAAATAAATTTAATCCCGCTGGTCGCCATAAGGCTCACCGATGGATGTCTGGGAGGCACTGGATGAACGCCGTATGTCCCCATCGTCTGAAGATTGATCTGGCGATCGTGGGGTAGTTGAGGAACTAAAATCGGAAATTGGTTTACATTAGGGCACGGTTTCTAATAGAAAAAGGTAAAATAACACTTGTCCGTCTACACCTCTATCTATCCATCTCTCTATCTATCTCTCTATCTACCTATCTATCTATCTATCTATCTATCTATCTATCTATCTATCTATCTATATCTATCCATCCATCTATCTATCTATCTATCTATCCATCCATCCATCCATCCATCTACTTATATATCTATCTATTTAATGGATCCGTCTGCGGAAATATATAAAAATCTATTCTACAAGAAAAGGGACATTTTAAGTACCCGTGAAAGTAAGTTAACGAGGTCCCAGCATTCAAAACTTCGCTTAGATGAACGCTGATTTTAGTGCACTTGAGCTAAGATCATTGATACATTTACTCGTAAAAGTATTTGCGAGCATCTCATAATTATGATATCTGGAGCGTTTCGGTTCGCCAATACTCTCATAAAAAAAGTACAAACGATTAGATGACTGAAGTACAGAGTATTGATCACGTGGTTTAACTGAAATGAAGGAAACCTTTGTTGTGAAACAATATGGCTGATAAAAATGGGAGTTACACCAATTAGCACCACAGATTCGCAATCGTTCTGAGTTTAGGCCTACACCTGTGTCGTGACCGGGGCAACCTGACATTATTTCAGCCCACGTGCAATCTATGACTTCACAAAACTAAGTCAAGATCAGGCTTGTGATTTTATCAGTCATACATACAGCTAACATGCTTTAATAAATTGTTACCGGTAGCGAGGTGCATGCGGAAAAATGCTGCAGTTTAACTGCCTTTTTATTTTCTACTTTCACTCTCATTTTTGTCTAGGCCTCGAGAACCTGACGATATTTTAGCCCATGTGCAGACTGTGATTGTGCGATACATTGCTTGGATGAGGCTTACGATCTCATAAACACATACATCCCAGCACAAATGCAAAATTGATTGATCTAATGCTCACCCGTCCGTTGGACTGAAACCTGAGGATTCCTGTACAAGCGGTGAGGCCTTGGTCATCGTCCGATCAGCTGGTACCGAACTTAGCCGACGCATCTGGCGGAGACCGAGGAATGCGATGATTCCCTCCACGGCATCGCTGCGGCTTTCTTGACTTGCCGTGCACACATGCGTCGGAGCATCTTCGCCCGGTTCGTCAGTGGTGGATGTGGTAGGCGTAGACCAGGGCCGATGACAATTGTAACAGAACGAACGGCCATAGCACTCCGGACGGGGACAAACAAGTTGTGGACAAGCTTGAAAACCGTGAGCAAGCAAACCATAGCTTGGGGGTGGAAAGCAGATGAAGAGCAAACCACGGTTATTGAGCACATGAATACAGCTAAAAAATCACTTGTTTGGAGACAAGAGTGTGCATACATGCGTACTACCAGCCAGGAGGCAGAAAGAGTGCCTTGCTTTACAGCATTTGTTTAGGCTTAAATAAAAATATGATGAGAAAGCAATGAGAACACGTGGAGTTCTGGGTCACAGCTCATGACTAATGCTAATCGACGAGTAACCAGTATCCGCATTCAGCCGAAAGGTTACAAATCTCCTTCCATTCGTGAGGTTGAGTCGTGGCAAGCAAGCGGCGGATATCTAGTGAAAGCAGAGAAAAGCTGCCCGAAAATTGTTTGGCTCCGAAGTAAGTTGAATATCAACAAAGGATGCTATAGTACAAGAGGGGTACCGTGAGCTATGCTATCTTAGGACAAGACTGAGCAATCTATAATTCGTTTCCAAAATCGACGTTAAAGGAGCAAGTTTCGTGAGATACGTTTAGCTTGACTGTAACAGGCTGGGATACACATTGAGCCTAACCTTATAAGTTATGCGTAGCTCGAAACTACGACAGTTGAAGTGATATTAGGATAAGCGGACCGAGTCATGTAGTGAACTATAAACTACGGAGAGCTTTCCAACAGTTTCAAGCAAACATAAAAGAATCAAACATGAACATAAAGTCTGTAAAAACAACACAGACGAAGAAAAACGAAGTACGGTGACAAAGCAGTAACAGTCTCACTTACCCACAGCCATTGGGACACCAACGCATCTCAGGTTCCCGCGAAAGCGCTCGGCGCAACAAAAACTCTTCATATCTAGAAAGAGCTCTTTGAAATGTGAACGTCGAATCACTGGTGCTTGCAACCAGATTGCTCACACCGTAAGCAGCTGGGTCTTTTGATGCGGCAGTCAGCATATTGATCACGGTCGAAGGAGCCAAACGCTCTTTACAAGCAATACACGTCAAGCGACCCATTGCAAAGCTCTCAATTTCCGTGCAAATAAACGTTAGCCAACATGATGTGCATGCTGTATGGGAACAGGTAGAGAATTTCAGAAGAACGTCACTCGGTTCCAAGCAGACTGGGCATTCTCCATTGTGGTTAGTGCATGGGATTAGTGAACCATGCCCATTTTCGACCGAAGACAATCCACCTAAAGGAACAGATGACAGGCAATAAAAGGCATTCAAATCATACAGTACTTCAATGAGATCTAAGGCAAGGAAAACCGGGATTAGAATGCCCATTGCGTTAGAATAACAGAAAATGACATACGTCGAATGAAGGTATAGTTAACGTAGATGGTCAAGTATATGACGCAGTTTATGCCCGAAATAACTTTATTTTGTGTGCGCTTTTCGCGAAATCAAATATTAAAGCTGATTGCAAGTGCTTGTTCGATGGGACAGACTGCCTCACACGAAAGATAAAGATATAGCGGAAAGATACAAATATTTCGGTTGAAAAGTTCCTTCTTTATCGAGGACAACAATACATCGATAAGAAACAGCGAAAGATTAAACCCAAATTCAAGAATGGCAAAATAAAATCCTGATAAACAAAGAAGGGCAAGACTACAACATCAACAGAATCTATGAAATAATAAGCATAAACTGGAATGAGAAGCTTGCAATTGGGTTTATACTATGGTAATTGGAGTGGTGGTATCTGATACTGAAGTTTCGGGCTAGCGCTGAAATAAATGGTAAAATTAGGGCAAAAAGAGCGCACACACCGTCCAAGCTACACTTTAAACCACTTCATGCTTCAAAAAATTGCTTCACATATTGATGCCTTGTTAGGTATTCAGTGTTGATTAACAACGTGGCTGTTTGAAAAAGATAACTATGTGTTTAGTCTCAATTCTGTGTTAACGGCCGGATGATATAACGGCCCATGCGTAGTGTTTACGATATTTAGATCACATGAACCCCATTAGCAGGAAAGTGAAGCCAGTCTTGCTACTGCATTGATTTTAACCACAGACAAGGTTGAACATTGAACGGATGTGCAATCGTACAGTACGTTTTGCTGTGCGGCTAACACCGTGCTAAATTGAATGGCCAGAGGGGGTGAGCTGCATGCTAAAACAGGCTGGAGTCTCATTACCATTTCCTTTTTTTGCTTTTGTCATATCTGTCTAGGCCTGGGCAACCTGACAGTATCTTAGCCCACGTAAAGTCTCTGACTGTGCGGCACTTAGCCTGGATCAGGCTTGTATTTTCATACCATACCATACCAGTATATGTGACTGGTATTATTGGCGTTGTTTAACATGGGGAGAAAAACTCATGGTGTAACGTAATGAAAACAGTGAAGGCATGGGCAGCCAGATAGCCCAGCATGACGTTAGAACTGAGCATAGAGCCTGTTCCAAGTTTCTGCGACCAAACTAAGATTGCGAGGTTAACAAAGACATTTGAGTCAACAAGCAGATTGAGTAGCCACCTTATCGTTAAAAATTGTTTTGTTTTGTTTGCTTCACAGCAGAAGCATAAAAAATTTGAAATACACAATGAAAAAGGTCAGTGCCATAGATTTTGAGTTGCAGCTGTTGACGACTAAAATAAGAAAGCTCAGTTAATGGACAGAAACTAGGTAGCGCGATTAGTATAGCACCACATATGAAATCAGCAATATTAAATGACAGCATCGATTCAAAATCTTGGTTTATGATGATAGTATGTTCATAAATGAAGGGAACGAAACGCAGTGCTGGATACACCACTTGGGGCATGTTGTATGATAATGTAATGAACTAGCGAAAAGTGCAAATCACGAGCTCTCGGATGACATACAAAACGCCACCTTCCGGCACAGCACGAGTGCAGGAAGCGTCAAAAAGCCTGACGATCACAATCGCAAACACGCAAGAATTCGATTCTCAACAGAATTGCACGAGAACGGTCAGAATAGAATCTTCGAAAAGATTGTTGCCAGCTATTGATAGACATGCAATTCAAAGGAGCCAAACATGTTTGAGATATTGAAGTAAACCGGTTGACAAGAAATCGACTGAGTGTCGTGTATTGTCTCCGGTGATGGTGAGGTGACAACCGGCACAGAGACATTGAGAACATTGTTGTGGTTACGTGACTAGCATAAAAACGCGCGTCGCGTAATTGATTAAACAAAAGAAGGTATTCGTGATGCATGCTAATCAGACAATTCGGCGAGCCACACAATAAGGTACGAAGAGATTACTCCACAGAAACATACCAGGAGCGATGCGGCGAAACAACCGACGAAACTGAATAGGACCAGAGGACCTTCGTTGACCTTTTTGACCAGTATTGCCCATTCGACTGTGGTAATTAATTAATTAGGGCTGAAATACAATGGCGATGTTTGATTGAATATATATATATATATATATATATATATATATATATATGCACAAGCACGTGCAAGAAAAAATGATGCTTTACGTTGCATGCGAACTTGAAGATCAATGTTTACCACTGTGATTAGAGCCATTCAGGTATCAAATTATCTTCACCTCTGCGTAGAAGGAAAACGTTCTTGGAAGATATATGACATTGACACTATCAACGGACGGAGGCACAGCTGTGCACTAATTGTTCTAAACGGATAACAAATGGATGCATATTGGATGTTAGAGGTATTAAGCTGCATACGGAGCAAACTATAGTCTCGCTGCCATTAGCTCTATTTGTACATTTGGCCAGACATGGCAAAGTTGCAAATATTTCAGCCCATGTGCAGTCTAAAAGACCGTGTGGCGCTTTAACTTCAGGTTTCGAATTTCATGCACAGCCACAGTTACTTTGCCCAGTACTTTAGGGCGATGAGAAATTTCAGCCTCCGGTTGATGTGCGGCAGTGCGTCGGCTGCCCATTCGTGAATGCACGTCCCCATGTTTATAAGTCGTTGTAATTAGAATTCTTCAAGAAAATCGCATAAATAGTAACAATAACGAAGCGTAAAAGGAGTGCATAGTTTCAGTGTCCCAAAAAATGTAAGAAAGACCATGTCAATAAAACTTAGTGCTAGTGGAAGGTGTGGATTCACTGATAAAAGCGAATGTTTGGGAATATTGTTAATATACAAGGTTCGACAGCATTTTTCGCAGTAAAGGTGGCATCATTTGTCAAATCAATGATGAATTTTATGTTGGGCTAATCAAGGGTTGTTGGACTACATGTAAGTCAGTATTATAATCCTCAGAATATTAAAAAGTAGGGTTCAGGTTTTGTGAATAAGTAGATCAATATTAGCATGATAGTTTCCCTGCAGCTTTCACTGTCATGTGGCGTAACCAGATCTCGTCGCCACAACGCGTGACAACAAGCAAGATTAATCAAGTAGCCACAGGAAGATGCCAACAACGAGACCGCCGCTGAACTGAGCCAGTACACTCGGAGTTAACAGAGACTACCAAGACTCACTAACAAGTGGCATGGGTCGTTCCAAACACGGCTAGTTCAGCTGTTGACGCCTTCATCTGCTTGGATCAAGTAAAAGACGCTCTGAGAACAAAAATTGTTCAAGTTACCAAATGCTGATTTGGCTTTGGAAATGCGGAGGAAATCTCATTATTTAAATACAATTTACGATTAACACACTTTTATTTGTGCGAAACCATAAACTAGGATTCTGGCATCCGGATAGTACTCTAATCACATGCAATACATCAATGTGGCCACTAGTGACCTCCAAGCTATCGCCGCTGGCACACAAAGACAGTTTACAAGACAACAATTTATGGAATCTGGCCGTACGGATGTGAAAGCAGGAAGCTAAAAAATGAAAAATAACCATACCTGAAGGTATTCAAAAATCGTTGTCTTTGCACCACCGAACACCCAAAAATACGTAATAGTATTTTTGTAGCGTTGTAGATAAAAAATAGGTTAAATGCATATAAACTGCTGTTTATGTTATGCAACTCGGTTTTGGTCTCTTTTCTTAACATCGATTGAATGTCGCTGTAAGTGTGATAAGGCTCAAGCAGTTGAAGGACTTAACAGCTAAACTGGCTGTAGCTGGGACGGTACAGCTCACATGTTGAGGAGCCTTCGTGGTCGCTAACAACTATGATTGATATAGTTAAAAAGTTTGCCCAGTGACAGACTTGCTACAGGTTTTCTTTTGTAAATCTTGCATAATGTTGCATGTTTTAAAATACAGTGATAAGGAGAGCTTGATATGATGCATGGAGTATAATTAAAATTTTCATTATGAGGTTTAAAGGCATTTGAGCGGGTCTCACTCGAGTTCGAACATACTACTGACAACGGAGCAACACGGGTTCCGCAGACATCGTTCTTGCACCTCGAATCTCATACTAGCACGACGACTGGGCCAAAGCAGTTGATTTTGGCTTAGGGGAAGATGCTGTTTACCTCGAAGTTTCAAAAATCATTTGACCGTGTCGATCACAATACGTTCCTACACAAGCTAGAGCTTTATCAAATTGGTGCGCCACTTTTGGCCTGGATAGAACCATTTCTACACAATCGAACACTCGTGTACGTGTCAGGGAGTCCCTTTCAGAGTACTTTAGGGCAACCCGTGGTGTCCCACAATGATCCGTGCTGGGCCCACGATTATTTCTTATTTTCATCAATGATATCGGTGCAACAATAACGTCACCATTTCTTATGTTCATGGATGCTATCAAGATTGGGCGAAATCAGCAGACATCTGAGGACCACGATAAATTGCAGATTGATCTAGATTTGTTTTACAACTGGTCGACTTTATTACATCCAAGTGCCGCATACAATCATTAAAAATTAAATCGCAACTACAGAATGTCGAGAGTGAATCTGACTTTCAATTATTATTCAGCGTTACCTAGGCTGCTCTGGTCATTGCTACAAATTTGCCGCATCGGTCAATAGAAATTTAGGATTTCTTAGGAGAGCATTTTAAATTTTTAACGCAAACATCTTGCCACGTATGGTGACAGCATACATTCTTCCATCGTTGGAAACTCTGTCAGCGCCTGAAGCCCATTGCTACAAAAAGACGTACAGCGACTGGAACAACCGCAACGCATTGCTACAAATTTCATTCGAGGTTTTTCAAGTATAGCATACGAAGAGCGTCTGAGGAAGTGTAAACTTTCCTGCCTCAAATACCGTCATCTATGAGGAGGCCTGATAGTCATATTTTGTGTATACACCGAAATTGATTATTCACGCAGGAATATCTTCCTCTTGTCCTCTCTTGTAAACCACCGTGGACATGACCTAAAGCTGTCACGCAAAACGAACCGCTTCAACAGACGCAGCAATTCTTTACCAATTCGAATTCTTTGATTTTGGAACGCACTGCCTGCAGTAGTTGTAAATTCCCCATCCCTTTAAACAACGTGTGGACGCACATATGCAAGGGTACGTTTACTCTCTTTGACGTATTTTTGTCATAGTTTACCACTTCTAATGCGTTCCAAGTTTATCACTCTTCCAGGTTCACTACTACCGTAGACGATATGACAGTCATGTAAGAGGATTTCAGTAAATTCGAGATTTTAACATTAACAAAAGAAGGAATGGCAATAATGTGCATGAACCTATTTAAGAGGCGAAATAAAAAACATGCGAAACAGAAGCAAAACATTGTTATCAAGCAAGTAAACTATCTGGTTGAACACAATAAAAATAGCCTTTATGGTAGCGATAGAGCACCATTATTTGTGGGCGTATATAAGAAACGACAACAAATTTTTATTAGAAAACGGAGAATGTTTTTGACCTCCTTCGAACGATATCGACCATGGATATGCATCACGATCGCATGAATGTTTTCATGTTCTACGGCATTTTTTTGACGTTGTAGCCGCCAATAGCTTCGATTTCATGTTAGAGGACGGTCCGGATTCAGCTTGGTAACATTTTGTTACCAAGTGGCACCAGATGCGAGAGCTTTCTTCAGTCTCAAAACCTGTCCTGCGAAAAACCACCGACACATTCATTCGGAGCAGAACTCGTAAATGGATGTGCCGCAGAAATGCCGCGTGGACTGAGTTCAAACTGACACATCATCATCAAAGACAGAAATACACTGACACAACTGCCAAATGATTGGGAATGTTACAGAAAATTACGAAATCATTGCACGGGACTGGTGCGCCAGGATAAATTTGATTATCAAAGTAAACTCACCGGTCAATTCCTGGAAAACAATAAGCTCTTGTACAAATTTATCAACGATAAACGGAAGGTTCAGACTGGTATCCCTTCACTTACCACCAGTATAGGTTCCACGACGACATCAAAGGATGCGGCAAATGTTTTAAGATCACATTACATGCCGATTTTCCAAAACCCCTCTCTAATTTTCCCCCTTCTTTTGACCCCATCATCTCAACCTTCTTGTATTATGTTTTCTGCCAGCAAAGTTCGGGAAAAAATCATGCAACTTCGACTCAACTCATCACCGGGTATCGACTGTATCACACCGAAAGCATTGTGCGCAGTTGCCGATCAACTTTGCGAACCTCTCGCGGCTTATTTCCAAAAATTGATGGATAACTCTGAAGTCCCTACTGGTTGGAAGGAAGGTATCATCACTCCCATTTTCAAAGATGGGAGCCGTAGTGATCCTGACAATTACCGTCCAGTCACCCTTCTCCCAGTGTTATCCAAGGTGATGGAAGCCATTGTTGCCGATGAAATTATGGCTTTTGTGAATAGTTCCTATTTCATCGCTGCAGAACAACATGGATTTCGTAAAGGGCATTCTTGTACCACAAATTTGCTTTTAGCCAGAGACTACTGGACTAAAGCTGCTGACGAAGGTCAGGGTATAGACGTCATTTACTTGGATTTCTCTAATGCATTTGACCGATTGACCATGCGATATTGCTTCACAAGCTGCAAGCATTAGGTATTCCATCCGTGTTGCTGCATTCCTATTGTTCGCGAAACCTTCGGGTGCGTGTTAGACAGACCCTTTTCAGAGCCATTCCTAATTCAGTGTGGAGTACCTCAGGGGTCCGTTCTTGGCCCGCATCTATTTTTGATATTTAATCAACGACATTGGTGGGTACGTCGAATCACCATTTCTCCTTTTCGCGGATGATATCAAGATTCGGCGGGTCATCAACTCACCCAGCGATACAAGGAAACTTCAATTCGACCTGGATTCATTACACGCATGATCTACAATCAATCGCTTACCATTCAACAATGACAAATGCCACGCATTACGCATTCATCGTCCTGGCGACCCTGGCTATAATCTGGGTGGCAAGATGCTCGCTGTCACGATGCAAGAAAAAGATCTTGGGTCGATTATACAAAATGACTTGGGCTGCTCTGCTCAGTGTAGTAGAGCTTCAACCGTGGCAAATAGAAACGTTGGGCTTCTAAAACGAGCGTTCGGAACAATCGATCCACGTTTCTTCTCGTTTCTTCTTCAGGCGTACATCAGGCCACACTTGGAGTATGCTGTCTCCGTCTGGAACCCATGGTTGAAACGTGACCAGCACGCCCTAGAACAGCCGCAGAGACGTTCTACGAAGCTTGGCAAGGGGCTTAGCTCCGTCACCCATGTAGGGGTATGCTTAAAATGGCCACATACTCAGCAAATCGTGGTCATCACTTGAAGTTAGCACATCTGCACACTAGATTGGACTGCCGCAGATACTCCTTTGCCGTCCGAAATTCCTCGTGCTTGGAACGCACTACCCCTTTCGGTTATTTCTGCCCCATCCCTAATTATTTTTAAAAACGCCTTGACCTCCATTTTTATCAGACGATACAGAATTTTTGATTATGCTTTTTTACGCTTATATTTTTTGTGATACTGCACCATATCTTTCCCTCTTTCCACAGCGTTTCCCGTCCCAGAAAATATGGATCACATTTCCCTTCGACCACTTTGCTGAACTGCTGAAACTTCTTCAGACCCAAGCGCACGCAGTCTCAGCTGACCCTGTTCCGGAGGATGTGGTGGGTAGCGGTGTCCCGGGTTGACGCCCTACCTGTCCAAATGCCACAAAAATCCACTGATGGTGCAGGCTACCGCGAATGCGGCCCGCTATAAGGCCTCGGAAACTCGAACATTTTATTATTCTTTTCTTTTCGACTCACCGCACAATCCACCCTGGTATGATGGTATGAAAGCACAAGCCTGATCTAGGCAAAGTGCCGCACAGTCAATAGTTTATTACGGTATAAAAGCGGGGAGCTTGTACAAAACCGCAGGATGGATTGTGCAGTGGATCGAAAAGAAAAGAATAGTAAAATGTTCGAG
The DNA here is from genome assembly GCA_013407085.1 of Atriophallophorus winterbourni. Lineage (NCBI taxonomy): Eukaryota > Metazoa > Platyhelminthes > Trematoda > Plagiorchiida > Microphallidae > Atriophallophorus > Atriophallophorus winterbourni. Next base: position 4,942 of record JACCGJ010008693.1, on the reverse strand, counting down.
TTTCCAAGGCCTTATAACGGGCCACATTCGCGTTAACCTGCACCATCAGTGGATTTTTGCGGCATTTGGACAGGTAGGGCGTCAACCCGGGACACCGCTACCCACCACATCCTCCGAAACTGGATCAGCTGAGACTGCGTGCGCTTGGACTTCTGATACTGGGATATTGGGTCTCAAGAAGTTTTAGCAGTTCAGCAAAGTGGTCGAAGGGAAATGTGATCCATATTTTCTGGGACGGGAAACGCTGTGGAAAGAGGGAAAGATATGGTGCAGTATCACAAAGAATATAAGCGTAAGAAGGATAATTAAGAATTGTGTATCGTCTGATAAAAATGGAGGTCAAGGCGTTTTTTAAAAATTATTAGGGATGGGGCAGAAATAACCGAAAGGGGTAGTGCGTTCCAAGCACGAGGAATCCGGACGGCAAAGGAGTATCTGCGGCAGTCCAATCTACTATGCAGATGAGCCAACTTCAAGTGATGACCACGATTTGCTGAGTATGTGGCCATTTTAAGCATACCCCTACATGGGTGAGTAACTTCCGTCAATATCCGATACGCAAGGATCAGATCGCCTCGGATACGACGATAGTTTGTAGAGAATAATTGTAGAGTCGTAAGACGTTCCTCATAGCTGACGGAGCTAAGCCCCTTGACAAGCTTCGTAGAACGTCTCTGCGGCTGTTCTAGGCGTGCTGGTCACGTTTCAACCATGGGTTCCAGACGGAGACAGCATACTCCAAGTGTGGCCTGATGTACGCCTGAAGAAGAAACGGGAAAGACGTGGATCGATTGTTCCGAACGCACGTTTTAAAAGCCCAACGTTTCTATTTGCCACGGTTGAAGCTCTACTACACTGAGCAGAGCAGCCCAAGTCATTTTGTATAATCACCCCAAGATCTTTTTCTTGCATCGTGACAGCGAGCATCTTGCCACCCAGATTATAGCCAGGGTCACCAGGAAGACGAATGCGTAATGCGTGGCATTTGTCAGTGTTGAATGGTATGCGATTGATCGTAGACCATGCGTGTAATGAATCCAGGTCGAATTGAAGTTTCCTTGTATCGCTGGGTGAGTTGATGACCCGCCAAATCTTGATATCATCCGCGAAAAGGAGAAATGGTGATTCGACGTACCCACCAATGTCGTTGATAAATATCAAAAATAAACGCGGGCCAAGAACGGACCCCTGAGGTACTCCGCACTGAATTGGGAATGGCTCTGAAAGGGTCTGTCTAACACGCACCCGAAGGTTTCGCGAACGTAGGAATGCAGCAACCAAGGACAGCAACACGGGTGGAATACCCAATGCTTGCAGCTTGTGAAGCAATATCGCATGGTCAATTCGGTCAAATGCCTTAGAGAAATCCAAGTAAATGACGTCTATACCCTGACCTTCGTCAGCAGCTTTAGTCCAGTAGTCTCTGGCTAAAAGCAAATTTGTGGTACAAGAATGCCCTTTACGAAATCCATGTTGTTCTGCAGCGATGAAATAGGAACTATTCACAAAAGCCATAATTTCATCGGCAACAATGGCTTCCATCACCTTGGATAACACTGGGAGAAGGGTGACTGGACGGTAATTGTCAGGATCACTACGGCTCCCATCTTTGAAAATGGGAGTGATGATACCTTCCTTCCAACCAGTAGGGACTTCAGAGTTATCCATCAATTTTTGGAAATAAGCCGCGAGAGGTTCGCAAAGTTGATCGGCAACTGCGCACAATGCTTTCGGTGTGATACAGTCGATACCCGGTGATGAGTTGAGTCGAAGTTGCATGATTTTTTCCCGAACTTTGCTGGCAGAAAACATAATACAAGAAGGTTGAGATGATGGGGTCAAAAGCATGGGGAAAATTAGAGAGGGGTTTTGGAAAATCGGCATGTAATGTGATCTTAAAACATTTGCCGCATCCTTTGATGTCGTCGTGGAACCTATACTGGTGGTAAGTGAAGGGATACCAGTCTGAACCTTCCGTTTATTGTTGATAAATTTGTACAAGAGCTTATTGTTTTCCAGGAATTGACCGGTGAGTTTACTTTGATAATCAAATTTATCCTGGCGCACCAGTCCCGTGCAATGATTTCGTAATTTTCTGTAACACTCCCAATCATTTGGCAGTTGTGTCAGTTTGAACTCAGTCCACGCAGCATTTCTGCGGCACATCCATTTACGAGTTCTGCTCCGAATGAATGTGTCGGTGGTTTTTCGCAGGACGGGTTTTGAGATTGAAGAAAGCTCTAGCATCTGGTGCCACTTGGTAACAAAATTTTGCCAAACTGAATCCGGACCGTCCTCTAACATGAAATCGAAGCTATTGGCGGCTACAACGTCATAGAAAATGCCCTAGTCAGTGACCGTCCGTAAATGAGAGTCCTCATGGTTGAGGTAGTTAGCATAGCACACAAAGTCAAAAGTTAAAACTATATGGTCGCTTTTGCCTAACGGAGTCTCACTCGAGATTTCCTCAATCATCAACTCCTCATTCGTCAGTAAGAGGTCCAATAGAGAAGGCGTGTCAGTTTCACGAAAACGTGTCCGTTCAGTCACGTGATTGTACAAAGGGTGACTTCCTATCAGTTCACGCAGCTCCCAAGCAAAAGTATCGCGGAAGGGTTCAACAGTCAAACTGGGTGAATTGAAATCTCCCATCAACAAGACGTGACTATGTTGCATTGATAAGGCGAATCGCAAGGAGTGTAATAGGTTGACATCAGCAACAGGTTGAGCATTTGGTGGGCGGTAGATCACAGCCAGTAGAGCAGAGTCACTGTTTCTAAGCTGCAAGCGGCACCACAGTGAATCTATGGTTTGCAGATGAATGTGAGATAGTGGTTCACAGTGGAGTGAGGAGTTATGGTACAAAAGAACTCCACCACCCTTGGTGGGACGATCTTTCCGAATGACAATCATACCAGGAAGTGAAATTTCGGCGTCTGCAACGGAAGATGATAACCATGTCTCAGTCACAGCTATCACGTCGAAGCGTTGAGCAGCGTGTCGAAGACGAAGTTCAGGAAGTTTACTGAGTAGGCCTTGGGCGTTCGCATAGAAACACTTCAGGCTCTCGCGCGATAGGGCGGAGTCTGCAGAGTTGTTTTGAGCGTCCATTACGCCGATCCTAATAGGACCGTCTGGCTTAAGTTTTTTTAGGCATCAACACTTTTATCGGCAGAATCACACTGAAGCTTGTCGATTCGCTTTTTATCGAGGGCAGAACGGAGACTGCAAATTCTTCCAACCTCGTGGGGTCACTGCCAAGAGGTTTCATCTCTTTTGTAAAAGTTTTTAACCCCAACTGCAGTCTCCCAATGGTTCACCTTCTGATTGCAACACACCATAGAGTAGATCTTTCGGAAAATGATCATTGAAAAAGGGGAATAATTAAAAGGTTTTCGCAACAAAGTGTTTGCGCAGTATTATACATTAAACCGTCTACCCTGAACACATATCTTGAATAACAGAGATTAGTAACAACGCTAAATACATGTTACATTGAAAAATTGAAACTTAAAGGAAGAATAAACATTTCTCATCAAAAACAAAAGATTCAAAATTGTGCCATTTATGAGGTCACGTTTAGTTTAAGTTCAGTTCAGTTCAGTTCAGTTTGAACAGGACGATATGTGGCAGTCGCCAATCGAGCGTCCAGATTTCTTCCGGTGGTATGCCAAAAAGAGCTCCCACCACTTCAAAACAAAATAGGTTCACAGATTTCTTCTGGTAGGATGGTTACCTGGAATGTAGAGCAAAAACTCCCCTCACCAAAGGTGAGGAGCCATTAATGCATTTCAAAGACCAGGTAAATACAATATCATTACTCAATTAGGGGCAAAATGCAGGAAATAATGAGCTCCATACGGCATCAAGTCTATTCTTGAAACACATTACAGAGTTAGAGTTTGCGACATCTTCAGGTAGGCAGTTCCAGTAGTTTACTACTCTTTCACTGAAGAAGTGCTTACGAGCATTAGACCTGACATGTTGTTTGGCCAGTTTCAGAGGGTGACCTCGAGTACCCACATTGGGTGCGAGAACATACATTTCACCTGGATGAATAGTACTAAAACCGGCCATGATCTTGAAGGTTTCTATCAGATCCCCACGCAGCCGCCTTCTTTTCAGTGAAAAGAGCCCTAGACTTAATAGCCTTTGCTCGTAAGATCTACCTGATTGCCCTTCGATCATACGAGTAGCAAGGCGCTGAACACCCTCAAGCCTTGCAATATCTTTTTCAAGATAAGGTGACCAAGCTTGAATGCAGTACTCGAGATGAGGTCTAACGACAGCCTTGTATATCGGTATGAAAACCTCCGGGGAACTGCAGGATAAAACTGATCGAAGGCGAAACAGCGCGCTCCTAGCACGATGTGCAGCTGCTGCACATTGATCAGCCCATTTGAAGTCCGCAGAAATCTCTATACCTAATTCGCGTACTCTCGGCACCCCAGTTATCACAAGTGTACCATCTGGGCCAGCTACCGCCAGCTTCTTGCCGACTTTCGACAAGAGATAGCTTTTTGAGAAATTAACTGGTAGATCCCATATAACAGACCACTTGATAACCTTTTCAATATCGTCAATAAAATCACTTTCGTTCGGTGATCCAATAAACTTGACATCATCCGCAAAAATGTAGCAATGACACTTCATCGCCGCTGCCAAGTCATCGATGAAGATAAGGAAAAGTAGCGGCCCGAGTACAGATCCCTGCGGAACTCCACTTGTAACCCTTACTTTCGGTGAGTACGTACTGCCTACCCTGACACGAAAGTACCTGTTGCTCAAGAAGCCTACTATCCAGTTCCTTAGAGGACCAACGATACCCATATAGCCTAGTTTGGTCGCGAGCAGTCTATGGTTCACTGAGTCGAAAGCCTTGCAGAAGTCCAAGTAGAAAACCTCAACCTGTTGGCCCTTATCCAATTTTCTGGTGACCTCG